>VYZW01062842.1:0-14045 GCA_013401315.1 Balaeniceps rex
GGAAGAAAAGTAACTCTAACCCAGCCAAAACCAAGACACGTCTTTACACCTTCCCTTCAGGTATTTATGTACATTGACAAGATCCCCCACCCTGAGTCTTTTCTTCTCCAGGCTAAACAGTCCCAGCTCTCCCAGCCTTTCCTTGTATGAAAGATGCTCTTCATCCTCTTGTGGCCCTTTGTTGTTGGATTTTCCCCATTATGTCCATCTCTCTCTTGTACTGGGGGGCCCAGAACTGCACGCAGTACTCCAGGTTTGGCCTCACCAGTGTTGAGTAGAGGGGAAGGATCCCCTTCCTTAACCTGTGGGCAATACTCCTAAGCAGCCCGGGATACCAGTAGCCGCCTTCTGTGCAAGGGCACATTGGTGGCTGATGTTCAACTTGGTGTCCACCAGGACTCCCAGGTTCTTTTCTGCAAGGCTGCTTTTCAGCATGTGGCCCTCATGATGTACTCATGCATGACCCATGAACATCACAGTGGTATGGCGTGTCAGCAGAGCAGGCAGGATGGTCCTTAAGTATTAACTTAAGAAGCAGAGGTCTGGAGTTCTTTCCCAGAATGTGTCAAACCAGTTTTTCATACCAGTCATCACTTTATCCACTGAAAATGCAAAAAATTTTAAAAAATTGAGAAATTGTACTCATTTGCAAAGCATTATGAGTTCCTTGAAAGGAAGGCTTTGTGTATCTGAGAATAGAATAGTTCCAGCTGGAAGGGACCTACAATGATCATCTAGTCCAACTGCCTGACCACTTCAGGGCAGGCCAAAAGTTAAAGGATATATTATTAAGGGCATTGTGCAAATGCCTCTTAAACACTCAGGCATGAGGCCTGTCGGCCACCCCTCTAGGAAGCCTGTTCCAGTGTTTGGTCACCCTCTCTGTAAAGAAGTGTTTCCTAAAATCTGGTCTGAACCTCCCCTGATCTATCTTTGAACCATTCTGACACGTCCTGTCGCAGGATACCAGGGAGAAGAGATCAGCAGCTCCGTCTCCACCTCCCCTCCTCAGGAAGCTGTAGAGAGTAATGAGGTCACCCCTCAGCCTCCTTTTCTCCAAACTAGACAAATCCAGAGTGCTTAGCCATTCCTCATAGGACATTTCTTCTAGCCTTTCAGCAGCTTTGTTGCCCTCCTCTGGACGCATTCAAGGACCTTCACATCCTTCTTAATTTGTGGGAGAGAAAGATTCCAGTTTCTTTAATTGTTCTGTTACTATGACCGGTTATACACTGCAATCTTTTTGTAGATCATGAAGAAAAGAAATTTTAAATTATTGATTGTTTTGACATTTTTGGGGGACAGAGATGGGGAATGCAGGAATCCTGTGATGGGACTAAGGCCAACCTTCTCAAGGGACTCTGTATGCCTGATATTGCATTGAAGTCATGGAATCAAAATCTGCTGGCTTGTCTGGTCAGCTCATGCAGCACTTTGAAAGAGTGTATGGTACAATATAGTTTCAGGTATATGCATTTAAAATACCTGCTCCATATGTGGGAATAAAATGTTAAGGGTTTTATGGGAAAATACAAGGAAACAAATTGATCCTTGATGTAATTTCATATAAGTCATTAATCAAATACATATGGAGGGTGTATCTAACAACAGTGAACCAAAAGGCATAATTTTGTTGAGCCAGGTCTTAAGGATTCAGCTCAATATAATTAGTTTTTTAAATGTGTCCCTTGTCTTCCTTGTTGGTTGATATGACCTAGTTAATGAGTTGCTAGCAGCTCTGTTTGGTACTAGCTTGGGTCATAGAGTGACGTGGTGCCTGGGATGTTGCAGTACTTTTTGGCAGTGTATTGTAATTACGTTGAATAAGTGTATTGTATGAGGCTAGAGTGAGCTACTGTTTGTTTACTAAGACCATAGTGTATCAAGTAGAAATGCAGAGTGAAAAGGGAGTAACAAATTGATTGGCTTTTGATAAGACAGTAACTCTTTTAAGAAGTTTATCTGATCACAGCAGTTTTTCCTTCCATGCTCTCTTTGTTGCCGATGTGTAATGTGAGGCAGGAAGTTGATTGGCTTTCTTGGCACAACATAGGTCATATACCTATTAAACTGGAAGATGGTCTGAATTCAATAGGAAGAAATTTATTAAAGACGAATGAAAAGTACTGCACTTGGGAAGGTGAAATCAAGTGCCTACATGTAAAATGGGGGATAACAAGCCAGGCAACAGAACTGCAGAAAGGGATCTGGGAGGCACTACAGTGAGTCAGAGACTGAATGTGAGTCAACAGTGTGATGACATTGCAAAAAAGCAAATCTCGTTTTAGGGTATATTTAACAGGAATGTCACGTGTAGCACACAGGCGGTATTTTTTCTACTCTAGCAGCCACTGCTGAAGCCACAACACAGCACTGTGTCCGGTGTGAGCAGCAAAACCAGAAACGGTGGAAGGAGATGAGGAGAGGGCAGCCAGAGCAGCGAGCACCACCTGTGAGAGGCTCCAAGAACTGGGTTGGTTTAGTCTAGAGGGAAGATTGACAAGGGACATGAAAAGTCTTCCAATATTTAAAAGCTTGTTTTAAGAAGGCAGTGATTAATTGTTCTCTGTGTCCATTGGGGATAGGACAAGAAGTAATCAGCTTAATTTGTAGCAAGGAAGATGTGGAGATGGGTGCTAGGAAAAGCTTTATGAGTATTTGGATAGTTAAGCATGAAAACAGCTTCCTGAGAGAGGCTGTAGTGCCCTCATCACAGGAAGTTTTAAGAGCAGATGAGACAGAGAGACACCAAATTTTACCTAGGTTGTTTTATTATAGTTTTGACTGGTTCAGAAGGGGAATGGGCTGCCTGAAGTCCCAATGTCTGGTCCCAGCACCTCTTGCACTCCCTGAAAGGCAGGCTTTTCCCCTCATTGGCTGTTGTGGGAGCGTGGGGAGGCAGGGCCAGGGTAGAATACTCCCTCTGCAAATGCCCCTGCAGTGCCTTCCATGCCCCTGGCATGATCCAGTTTTACAGTGCATGTCCCAAAAAGGCCTGAGGGAGCTTGTGTGTTCAGCAGTGTCACATTAGCATCCAGCACTGTAAGCCTTTCTATTTCTGCAGATAACAAACAAGCAGAGGGCTGGCCCAGCTTTCTGCAGCCTCGTAACTAGGAAATGGAAGTTATTCGCGACTCTTGTCCTGGTTACTGATTAATTGACACTGGGAAGATTTGGAGAAATGATTTGGAGATGGAAAAGAAGACTTAGACTTCCGCTTTCACCTGTTAAAAACCACTGCAGGTTTGTATGGTGTGTCACAGTTACTACAAGATGATCTTTCTGTGCTCTTCCATCAAGTGTAGTGGACAAGGGCAAATGATTTTCCTCTCTGCAACATCTTCCAGTTGCCTAAAGCAGTACTTCTGAAAAGGGCTCATGGCAGTTCCAGAGAGGAGGATGTTACTTGGGGAATGGGACTTTTCTTCCTTGAGGGTTCAGCAAAACTGTTCAGTGGCTACTAGAAAGTAATCCCAGACATACTATGTGGTGTGTTACCTCTATCTTTTCCTGAATCTTAGATTTATATGAACAGCCTGTCTGGAGCCAGTTGGGCCTAGGAGTGAATTTCTGAGCATCTCCAGTGCAGAGAGC
Source organism: Balaeniceps rex (assembly GCA_013401315.1). Lineage (NCBI taxonomy): Eukaryota > Metazoa > Chordata > Aves > Pelecaniformes > Balaenicipitidae > Balaeniceps > Balaeniceps rex. The sequence continues at coordinate 3,595 of VYZW01062842.1, forward strand.
TGGTTCCCCTAACAAACCTTCTCAAAGAAGGAAGTTTCTTCCTTTTGGTTTAACAGAACATCTAGGAATATATGCTTGTTGAACTTGGACAATGTTGGGCTTGGCCACTATGTGTGTGCACAGTTTATAATATAACCATTTTCTGCTGTCTTTTATAAACTTGTAACTGCAGGCTCTTGCTATTCTTTAGAGTAAGTGGAGGATGAAGATGTTATCCTGTACTTCTTGGCACTAGAAGTGAGTCAGGGTTGACACACAAAAATAGGAGGCAACAGTTTGTGTGTAGGAAGCTCGTTCTGTCCAAGGAAAATCGAAGGGTTATATGCAGGGTGTTAGTCCTGCTGCACTGAAAGGCTGGTATCTTCTTCTGGAGATGAGTTCAGACACACCATTTGGAGCATATGAAGAGCTCAGCAGATTCAGGCCTCAAGGGATGACCGGTGAAATGGTTGAAGGTAGGTTGGGTTGTAATTATTTGTTTATGAGGCCCGATATTGCACCAAATAATAAGTGTTTATGAACACTGCTGTGAAGTCAGGAGGGAAACATTCCAACCCAAGGAGATAGTAAGATATAACCTAATTAGTGGTGTTGTTATTATCCCTGCTTATTGTGGTAGCACCTACACAATCCTCGTTCAAACGCAGGGCAAAAAATGTTCCCTGCCCCAAAGAGCTAGCAAGCTAAGGATGAGACAGAAGACAACAGATGGACACACATAACTGGGGGAGTACAGAAGAACAAAGATTGGTCAGCAGGATGGGTGGTATGATAGCATCTTGACAGCTTAGCTGTTGTCGAGCTTTCTGCAGGCATGTGGCAAAGGATTACAACAATAATTCAAGCTGCGGCCTTTGCTTTGTTGTTTCTGTGTGTGCATCTTCCATCTGTTTTATTTAAACAGTTTAATTCTCACTCGATGAGGTTTTTCTGTCCCAGAACTTCCCATCATTCATCTGATGTAGGTCGGGAGACACACTGGTCCAGCAATGAAGTGTCCACTGCAGTTTTATGGGAAACTGTAGTTTTTTATTATGGAAAGAGAATGAGACAGTGAGTACAAGATTTTGATGCTGTGTGTTTAAAAGGATGCTGGGAAAAGACTGATGGATCTCAGCAGGATGAATATCCAAAGTAAGTGGCACAACACAAAAGGTTTGTTGGCCAAAGTGGTGTCTTAGCAAGGTGACGCAAAAGCTCTCTAATGCTATTCATAGGCAACAATTTTGTGCATGTAGGTTGTCCTTGGTGCTGTATATTGGTGAGTGCAAGAGTGCCTGAAATTGTGGAGGGCTCTGATTCAGCTGCACAGTGAGCTGTCGTTCCAGATGTGTGGCTATACCACGCTGCTGGAGAACTTGGGTATGCTTGGCCTTAGCAGCTCTGCCTATGCCAGTGGCTGCATTTGCACATGTGTTTTGTTTTGGGTGTTACCTTGAGGGGGCCACAAAATGCGGGATAGACATCAGGTAATTTTAGGGTGTCCTTCCTTATGAATTTGAATTATATCAAGTAACTTTGTGTGGTGCTATGATGTCCCCTCTCTTTTACTGTGTAGTTTGTTATCATCACAGAGTATGCCAACATCAGGCATGTTATAAATGTGCCTCCTATTAACCCTTATGTTGCCCACACCCATCTCCCACTTTGGCCTGCCATGCCATTTACTGTTCAGCAGCCCAGAAGTGATCGTGGGACATTAGATTCAGCTGCATGTTTTATAGCATGTGTGTAATGGTGAGTAGTTAAACTGGTCTAAAACTTAAAGTGGGAACTATCCAATCAAGTCTTATTTAAGTTATTCTAGGTGAAGTTGTTGCCAGGAATCCTCCAATACAGACAAACTGCAGAATTATGGGACCATTAATGCTAGAACACATTTTTGGGGCAAGCATTTATGGAAAAGGGAGTTGGCTGTTTTGGGGTTTATTCCTGGCTCTACTACAGAATTCTGTGTACCTTTGGAAACAAGTAATTAAAAGCGCTGTGTTTTTTGGCTCGTAATGTCTCCATGCTTCAGTTTGTCCTTTCTGCTCACTTAATGGATGGTCAGGTTTCATAGCTGCTTGCAGAGTTTTTAGGTTTGGAGCTGAAGAGTATGGAGGATGAGGACCAAATATTCAGCTCTTCTTGAGCTGAACATACCCAGCTCTCCTAGCTTCTTTGCAGATCATGCTCTAGCCTCTAACCATCAGGACAGTTCTTGCAGTGGTGAAAGCTAATTATATACTGAACTGTGTTGGCAAAAGCATAGACAACAGGTCAAGGGATGGGATTATTTCCCCATACTCAGCACTTGTGGGATCGCGTCTGCTTACTGTGCCCAGTTCTGGGCTCCCCAGTACAAGACAGACGTTGACAAAATGCAGCAATTCCAGCTAAGAACCCCTGAGGAACTTTGTTAGTAACTGGCTGCCATTGGGTGGCTGTACCACTGACCATTAGCCTTTGAGTACAGTGGTCTACTCAGTTTTCCATGTGCTTTGCAGTACACCCATCTGGTTCCAGCTGTCTGTAAATCATGGAATCATAGAGTATCTTGAGTTGGAAGGGACCCATAAGAATCATGGAGTCCAACTCCTTGCTCCTCACAGGACTGCCTAAAACTAAACCATATGACTAAGAGTGTCATCCAGATGCTCCTTGAACTCTGACAGGCTTGGTGCCCTCACCACTTCCCTGGGGAGCCTGTTCCAGTGACTGACCACCCTCTCAGTGAAGAACCTTTTCCTAGTCTGAAATTCCCCTGATGTAGCTACATACCATTGTTTACAATTATACTATTGGAGACTCACTCAAAAGCTGTGCTCTCCTGTTCTTCGTTGGGCCTGTCATCTCATCACAGAAGGCAATCTGGCTGATTTTTTTCCCTTGGTAAATCCGTGTTGGTTGTTCCTAATTACCTTCTGGTCATTTGTGTGCCTGGAAATGGGTTCAAGGAGGATTTGCTGCATAACCTTCCTTGTGACTTGCTGTTAGGCTGACCAGTCTATAATTCCCTGAATCTTCCTTCTTGCCCTTTTTGAAGACAGGTGTGACATTTACCTGTTTCCAGTCATCAGGAGCCTCCTCCAACCACCATGACCTTTCCAACATGACTGAGAGTGACCTCACAGTGACATCAGCTATTGTTGCATCCCTCAGTGCTGTTGGGGCATCTTGTCTCGTCCCAGGGCCTTGAGTATGCCCAGTTTGATGAAATGGTCCCTAACTCAGTCTTCCTCTGCTGTGGGTGGTTTTTCAGTCCCCTGGATCCTTCCACTGGGCACATGGAACAGGAAGGCTGAGAACAGTCCTTGCCAGCAAAGACCAAGGCAAAAAAGGCATTGAGGACCTAAATGTTTTCCTTTTATCACTAGTCCCCTGTCCCATTCAGCTTTGGGACCACAGTTTCCTTAGTCATCCTCTTGCTACCAGTGTGCATTTAGAAGCTCTTCTTGCTGCCTTTCATGTTTTGTGAATTTTCATGCAATTTCAAGCTTTTTCTAGTTTTCATCCTGACATGCCGAGGCAGAGTTTCAGTATTCTTCCTGGGGAGCACACCCCCACTTTCACCTTCTGTTTGCTTCCTTTTGTGTTTGAGCTCTGTCAGGAGTTTCCCATTCAGCCGCCTGCTTCTTTCCACACCCGCTTGGCTTCCCACACATTGAATCGGACTGTTCTTGTGCTTTGAGGAGTTTGTTCTTTAAGATCAACCAGGTCTCCTGGGCCCCTTTGCTAGATTATCCCATGTAAGTGCTCAGTGAATGATTTCTTAAAGCTCTCCAGTGGTTCTTCTGTCACCATAATTGTGCTGGGAAAATGGTTCTGTTTGTAAACTGATTTAGATGTCATTTCAGATTTGGTTGTTGTTCTCTGTAATTTTTGTCTCTCTCCATGTTAAACACATTATATCTCTTCTCTCTATTTCCACGGAAGTCTTTTCTGTCTGCTTTATAGCCTGTTTTTGCCGGACTCTGTCCAGATGTTTTCATGCACTTCATTTGATTTTTTTTNAATGGGTCTCAAATTCAACAGAAGGAGTTTAAATTCCTTTTGTCGAAGATCATAGACAACAGACGAATGTATTTAATCATGTTTAGTACACTCTTCACCTTAGGATTGGTTTGAGATTCTATCCCAAACTGTTCTCTCAGTTAATGGTTGTCAAACTTATCAGCAGATGCTGCCAACCTTCAAAATTCTGTGCTGTGCACCACGTACTTTTATCCTCAGACTTTTAATAACATTGCTATTGAAAATCCACCTGAAACGATACTGTGGACTAACTATAGATTAATTGCCAAGACCCTGATGATTGCCACGTATTTAGAAACTGAACTAATCAAGTTACATATTCCATGTAACAGTGTTGCCAGCCCTTCGTGGAGATTCTGTGCCGTTGCTCAAAAGAGTAAAGACACAGGTTCCTTGTTTCAACCCCTTCCCCCCAACCCTCCCATGATTAAAAGAATGGGCATCTATCAATACTCTAGTCCTCCAGACTCTATGGAAAAAAATCCAGCTTTATATTGTATTTGTATGGAGAGGAGACTAGTTTTAGTGACTATTAATCTATTTAATTATATTACTGTATTCCCCAGTCATACACAAGAATCTTGTGTGTGGTGCTGTCCAAATGTAGAACAAAAGGTTTTCATTCTAAGTGATGTGTGTCTCTGAAGTGTGCCCGTCTGTGGCCTCTAATAAAGATATCTTTCTATAATTGATTGCGTCTCAAGTACTGCACCCAGACAGAATGTCCTGGAAGACTGTAACCTGCAGGAAGAAGTGAGATGAGTACTTGTTGGTATACTAGAGGCACACTAGAATACCAAATTCCTGTGTGCCTTCCCAGTTCAGGTGTGTGTCACAAGGGGCAGAGAGCTTAATTTAGAAAAGTTTCTAGATCAGAAAATTACTTGTACATTCAGACAAGTCTCTTCTGGAATGAATAAGGTTGGAGAGGGGTATGCTGAGTGCTGTGGAAAGGTGCTATGACAAGGAGTTTAAAGGTGGTATCTAGGCATTCACACAATAGTAAAATATTGGTTAAACCCCTTAGTTCATCTTGTCTGTATACTGGGCTTTCCCTTGTACTCCTTTTCCTGTGCTAGATTGTTATGGTGAATAGTGGCAGTATGTGGTGTGCACCTGTATGTCTGTCTGTAAGATCTGGTTTTATAGTAGCCTTGCAGAGAGGGAAGAGAAGACAGGTGGGGCAGCCTTTGCTTTACTTCTCTGCTGAAGTCAACCACACAGTACTTATTCTAGTGCCGTTGGTGTTGTGTCTAATCTCCAACGTGAGCAGACATAGGGCTTAGTAAATTGATGACCTCACTGTCTTCCCATCTCTCTCTCCTGATAACTAGATGGCTAAGAGGCTCAGGCAGTGATAAAGCTGGAAAACTCAAGCTCACCTAAGTAAAGCTTGCATTTTGGGTGGCTTAGTATGATTAATTTCTTCCCTGAAGTCCTGGCTTCAAATCCTGGTGAGACCATAAGTGAAAAAAGCATGTGAAGATCTTCAGTTATTCCCTGCTTGGTGTTTATGGCAGAAGTAGTCCAGGAAATTTGGCGTATGACAGGCCCAGGAGAATCGAGAGGATTGTGAGGAAGGGTTGTGGGAGAAGATGGATCACAGGCTGTTTGGCACACAGCTCTCCCATACTTTCCCAAAAGCCAAGCAGGCATGTGCTCAGACACTTGCAAAATTTGCACATTTGCACACTCTGGTTGTTCACCCCCCTGAACTCTCTGCCCCTGTGCCAAGATGGCACTTGCTGGCTCCTGCTGTGATAATATCTGCTGGCTTCTGCCTGTACCCAGCACAAGTGAAGCCCTTTGTGGCGCTGAGGATCATGCTGGCTGTGACAGTGTTTTCATAAGGCTCAAACTTTTATTCTCCACCTCGTTCCTTTGAACTCTGCCCACCGCTCTGTGAATACTAACACCAGCCTATAAATTATCCAGCAGGGCTCTGGCACTTTAGCAGCCTGTGTTTTCAGTGGCGTGCATGCATAATCGATCCGGTAGACTGCCTCTGCTTTTAACTCGGGTGTTTGCAGAGACCTTAGACTTTCAGAGTTTTCAATCATAGCTGCCTGTATGTTCGTTCACTTCTCTGCCTGCCTTCTCTGCTGCCACCCACACGCACCTTTGCATCTGGCTGGGTAGCATGTCATGTCACAGTGTAACCTGCGATAAGGTTGGGGGTGATGCTATAACCAACCCTCCTATAAGGTGCGGGAGCAACAGGTCACGGCAAGCAACTTTCATGTAGAGTATTGTGCATCAGACTTTGAAAGGCTTCATCCTGACTCACTGCTTGGGGGCTGGGGGGGTGTGTGTGTCCCCTGGTGTGCCTTGTTGGTCAGCCTACTGAGCAGGTGCTACTCCTTTTCTTCTTCCATTTTCCAGGTGAAACTCTTAGCATCATAAATGCTGCCCCTGTGACTCATTGCTCTTAGCTTCTTTAAGTAGCTGGAAAGTTGCCTTAGTTGCCTGCTGACTGTGTGTAGAGTTTGAATTCTGAAGAAGTAAATGGCTGCTGGGGTTGACTCTTGCATTGGAACTTCGTGGTGTCCTTACTTAGCTCTGTCCACAACCAAAACGTCTCAGCTGAATCTTTTTTTTCCTATGTTTCTAGGGATAAGTTGCCTCAGAACAGTCATCCCAAACCTTTGAACTTCAAATGGAGTCAGCCTTAATTATCAAGGTTTCACTTATCTCTTCCAATCAGTTCTTAGTAAGCTACCCTCTTAACACTGGCATATCATCATGCACCCCTGCAAAAAGGTTTGGTAATTGCTTCCTATATGAACAGTCAGTTCCTGGTGAAAGATTGTGCTATTTGAGAGGAGGAGGAGACAGGGTATGGGTTTAGTGTTTGTTGATTGGGAACTGGCAGCGCTAGGACTAAAAGGAGCAAATGGGGAAAATTAAAGGAGTCTAATAAATGATTTAACTGTAGAGGTACTGGAGGCATGGTTGGGGCTAATAGCGTAGATGGCAGCCTGGAGCAAAAGAAGCCAAAGGAAGTGGGTGGAGAATAGGTAAGAAAAAGGAAGTTTTAAGAGCAAGAGGGAAAAACATGAAGAAAATTGCCAAGCTTCTGGTGAGGCAAAAGGATATAGGGAGTAGGAGAGGCTGGGAGGGAGAAGGACTAGAGAAAAAGTTTTTGAGTGAAGAGAGTGAATAAAGAGAGCAGAAGGCAGCTTTCTGATTTATGAAGTGTACATCTAACAGAGCTTCGTGTGTGTGCTGACCCCGCTGACATCTGGACAAACTGCACAAGAGCCTGGCCAACTTGGCACAGAAAGGCAGAGGGGAGAGCCAGGAGGCAGCACTGGAGGGGGTGTCTGGAAGGAGCAAGATGGGAAACGAGACAATCTCTGGGAAGGGAAAGAACACCAGGCAGTGGGTTGGATGTGGGGGAAGCGTGGGGAAATGCAGAAGGGAAAAATTAAGTGACGAGACTCCTTTTGAGGAGGAACAAAATCCCAAAAGAAATGCAATGCTTTTAGTATTTTTATTCTTTGATGTAAAAACAACCTCCAAAACATTCAACATGCCTTCCCCCTAGGTGTGTGATTGGAGAGGTAGGTTGCAGAATGAATCATAGATGTCTCATGTTTCTAGGGTAGAGTCTGTGAAAAAGCAGATCGCACGCTTTACTGAAATAAGAAAAAAGAGACCATAGCCAGTATTGACACTGTCTGTTGAATGTTGAATGTGTTTTTGTGCCTGATGGGAAATGTGTGTTTATTTGAGGCAGAGGATTTTCAGTGTGTGTGTGTTGTTTATGGAGTGCCCAGCAGCTTCATTTTACTTAGCTGAAAAAGGAAGTGCTCTCCTTGGGCTTACTTGCTAATATTTGAGTTTCTGCAGTTACATTTCCATATGTATTTTTCCTTCCCTATTTGCATGGGTCTAATCCAGCTCAACTAACAGGGAATCTGACTGCTTACAAGAGAAACAGTAAAACTGACTTGACACAAAATGCTGTCAAATGCATGGAGTAAGCATTTAGGTGAAAGGCATTTTCCCTTCTAATCCTTCAGTTCTATTAATCTTAGGTGTTGCTTGTAACAATAGCAAATCAAAAAGTATTCAAATAGAATAATGGCTTTTTTTTTAATTGGTAGTATCCTTTAATGAATATAATTTGCCAATCACAATTATTTTAGGATCCAAGACAAACAGCAAGAAAGCTTTGTAGGTTTTTGTTGTTAATTTTAAATGTGCTTAAAATCAGTGTAAGATCTGTTAAAAAGCAAGTGCAAGTTTCTAAACTTTAAAGCCTGCTAGGGAAGAAGATGCCAATTTTTTAATTCAATTATTATCAACTGTCTTGATCCCACTCAGTTTTTTTGGTTTTTTTTCATATCAAAATCTGTGTCCATGGTGAAAAAGTTTGAGGAATCATATCATTTTGGACAACTTAAATTATTGGACAGGCTAATAATTCATAGCGAGGAGAAACACATGGATCAGCTACAGAGAGAATTGCAGGAAATGAAGAACATGGAAAAGCATTGTGAAGAAATGAGGAGGGTGCAGGTTTGTATGGGATAAGGGGATAATGTCCCTTCTTTCATCTCATCTACTCTTCAAATATTACAGTCTCACCAAGTTCCTGGGAAGGACTCGACATGCAGCTTGTGACTGGCAGGACAAAGCATGGATGTATGGGTTGGGGAGGGAGGATATTGTGGGCACAGCCCCAGATATGAACTCCAGATAGTAGTATTACGGTGTTACTCCTTCATTTCCCACTGTGGGTCTCTGCAGCTCTCTTGTGGGATGTCTGTTGCAGTGAGTCCTGCCCCTCTTTCCTGGGGATGGCTGCATCTGTTCTTGGTTCATTTCCTTCTCGGGGGGAAAACTGTGGAGTCTGCAAGAAGATTCATGACGGCCCTTGCCACTTTTCTTCTGGATGCCACTGCTTTTCAAAGTCCCTAATTACATTTTCTTTGGTTAAAACTAGGAATGAAAGCCACACCTTCCATCAAATGACCAGCCTGAGCCTAGAATCTGAAATTGTGTGTCCTTGTCCCTCCCTGGCTTCTGTGGATGGAGAGGGAGAGGCTTGTGCTTACCCTTTGAAGAGCTCAGCTTTCTCTGCTTGGTACGATAATGGAAGGTCTCTTGGGGAGCTGACATTGGCTGGTAATGCCTGCTGGCTGTGACGAGGAGGTAGAGGCTTGCTTTTGGGGAGTTGGTATGGGAATGGGAAAAGAGCGGGGCCCAGAAACTCTGATGAGGGTAATAGGGAAGCACAAAATTGGAATGACTTGGAAATAGCATGTATGATGCAATTTCTTAGTCTGTGCAACAATTCTGTAAATTTAAAATATAAGATCTACCTGTGATCCCTCCCCTCTCTTCTTTGATGAGGGAGGAGGGGAAGTTGAGCATGCAAGGGAATGCTGTACACGTAGATTGAGACCTTGAAGACACCAGTGAGCATGTAAGTATGTTGAAAGAAATGAGGCCTACAAGACCAAGGAATGTGTTATTTGAAGCAAGACTATGGGAAGACTTGTGGGCATACTGCCTTCTTCAGCTGAAAGAACTTTGTCATATCTGGTGGGATTTTTCTGTGCAAAGTAATTGGTGAGGCTCCCCAACCTCTCCCTAACAATTGAGATATGTTTTGTTGATAATAATAAGCACTCTGCTGTCTTATTCTTTTCTAATTTAGTAGGCATGGTTTGTTTTCATCCCGTTCCTATCCACTTCTTCCGTACTGCCTTTCCTTCTGCATGAGCAAAAGCCAATGTGAAGCAACAAGGGCAGTAGGGGTCTCTCTTCTGGAGATAGCAGGCATTCACTGTATTCAGACAGGGGGAGTTCATGCAGAGTTATTGGTGTACACATAAAGCTGGTGGCTTAAAGAATTAACAACTGACCATCCCAGAGGAGAAGGAACAGGGCACACCTTTTTGCCAGCAGTGCAGCTGCTTTTGCATTGGTAATGGCTAGATGACGTGGACTTCAGCTGAACATGTCTCCTCTGTCTTTGAGAGAGAGGGGAGACACTTTGGATTTGTCTGAGCTCTCCTTGGGTGTCAGCTGTTGAAATATATGGTGGTGAATTATACATATGCAAGAAATATGAAGTGAAGTTGAACTAAATACTTCTTGTGATACTGTTCTCTGGTTTCCATGTTTCTCTCTTTAGCCAAATGTTTCCTTTTGCTGTGGGCTGTGCTGCCTGTAGCATGTTCTTCCCATCTGAGGCTCAAATGACACTTGTTTTTTTGGCACTGCACCAAGACAAAGACATTTTGCTTCACTGGGGACTATGGTGCAACATTTACTGGGAGTAATGAAGTCAGACTGTGTGAGAAGAAAACGTATGATCCTCCCTTCAGTTCCTGTGAGATATATCATCTAAAGAAGTATATGGAGAAGCCAGCAGAGCCTTCATAGTAAAAGCCACGCTGGAGCGTGCCACCCTCAAAAGC
>VYZW01062842.1:17985-34848 GCA_013401315.1 Balaeniceps rex
GAAGTTCACATGTCTTTTGGAAACGCTCAGGTTAAACTTCAGGAAGAAAGAGCAGCTCAAAATTCCATCTTCAGGGCTTGTTGGTGTCTTTGATTATAAAATATCCCCTGCCTTAAGCATCTAATAAAAAATTTAGGATAAAAAAGTACTTTCTAGCCTTACTGAAGCCGACGAAAATTGCTTCTGACTTCAGTAGAGCTGAATATTACTTTTTTTCCCCTAATTCTTTGGATAGCATTAATCACCTTCTTCCCCCAACAAAATCTAGACTCTCTACACTAGAACTTTGTGCGTCTGAGAAGAACAACAGTAATTGAGGGAGGATCTATCATCTGGTGCAACTGTGACTTCTGGCCTTTCCTGTTGTCTTGATGGAGTAATGAACATCTCTCCTTTGTTTCTTTGCATCCTCTTGGCTGCTTTGCTCTTAGAGGCTGATATTTAGCTCCTGAAGCATTTCTCCTCGAATGCCATATATCTCACTTGAATTTCCCAAGACATGTTGTGCAATAAATATATCGATACCCTCTGCAGGCAGGTACGGTTTGTACAGTTGTATTTCACCATGTGCCATGAGTAAGTGGAGGTCACTGATTTTCTACTTCTTGTCTCTTGTGGGAGCAGGTATGTGTGACATCTCTCTGATATTCCACAGGGACTAAGCTCTCAAATATCTGGTAGTGTGTGACGGGTGCCTGTGTGTGTCTGTTTGGGGTCTCTTCAAGCAGACGTGTAGAGTTACAGAAAGGCTATAAAATTTCTCTGGGGATTTCATTGCGAGCTGCTGGAGCGATTAATGAATAGCAGCAGGGTGCTATGTGGGTGTTTGCTCCAAGGCTGTCTCTGATTATACAGGACAGGGACTCACACTTTTTCACAGAGAAGAAAAACGAAACTGTAGTATTTTTCTTGGGGAATTTTTTTCTCTTTTAGAGTGAACTTGCTGACTTAAAGAGGAGTGCTGCTCCTCACTGGTGCGTGGGTGTCAGCTGAAACCTGTACTACTGCGCTACTCAGTGCTGTGGTTCACTGCAGACAACATAGGTAAAGAAAGATTTTGGAGAAGGAGGTTCTGCTCTGGCCCCTCTTGGGGTATGTTATTTTCCATGGTTATTGATAGTCTTGTAACTCTCAAGTGGCAGAGTAGAGTGGAGTCCTTAAGTGAGTTATGAAAGGCCATCAATAACTGTTGGAAATAACGTACCAAGAGCTGGTCCCTCTTAAACCCAGTTAAAAGCAAAACCTGTTTTTAATCTTTAAATTAACAGACTTTGTGGTTTGGTTAGGTTTTCACTTAAGGTCCTGGAGTGGCTCGGGTGGCTGGCTGTGCCATGGAAAACAACTGCTTTGGAAGATGGCAGAGGGGCAGGCATGGGAGTGGAAAAGGAACTTAATTCTTTTTATTCTGACAACTGAGTGGAGGAGGAAAGAGCAAATTAATCCCATGGCCTACAGCACTGAGAGCACAGAAATGTGGATATAAAGTGGTTTGTGGGGTGTGTGACACGAGGGAACACTATTTCCTGATGGGCTTTTTACTGCTGGTACCCAACTCTGGGGTTCAGGGTCTCCTCCAGTGGTGGAGAATAATGTTCATCCTCAACAGCGTCTGATGCAGGCCAAGAAGTAATGCTCATGGAGTTGCCTTAGCAGTACCATCAGCTGTCAACACAATAATGCATGGTTCTGCAATGATACCCTGGCAGGCCAGGGAAAGAGGAAACAACTGCAACCTTTGTCTTTTTTTAAATTGAAAGATGTAGCAGATAGTTTGTAGCTACACAATATAACCACTGGCAAAGCAAGTGGGGAGTAGGATCCACTACTTCAGCTTTGGACAGCTTTTGATCGCTGTTACCTATAGAGAGCTTATGACACACAGTTCAGCATTGCCAAATTGGGTAGAATTAAGTAGTGGCACCACACACTCTGTCCAGTTTATTTTGAAAGATAGCTGTTGCCATTAAACTAAGTAGAATACCCCACTGATGACACACATTTTTAAATTTTGTGTTATATTTTTAAAGCTTTTTATATGCATTAAAAAAAAGCCCCCAAACTAATCACTGGACATCTTTAAAATGTCCAGGCCTGTATCATGACCTATAATCATGGAAGTGTCAGCTTTAATAGCTTTATCCATTCCTCTTCTGTAAAACAGAACTAGTGTTGTTTTAGCCCCTTTCCTGATGTTGAGTTAAATTTTGTGATGCACAGTCAATTGCTTTAGATTAACATATGAGGCATCAGTTGGTCTGATGGTCACTATCCTTGTGGATCCTATTAGCTTATGATGAATATGAGGTAACCTCATTTGGCTTAAGCCTTTCTTGTTATGAGCTGAATTAAATTGGATTATTTGCTGTTGATCAAGAACATAGACCCGTGAACCCCTCAGTTGATGGGTGCTGTCTCAGTAAGCCACAGTGCCTTAACTGTGTGTCTATACCCCTAGTATGTTACACCAAACTCTCCATTCAGCACTGTCTCTTCTCCAGTATTTTTCCTAGCTTATAGTAAGAGATTTTTGCATCGGAGACTTAGTACAAGCAAGCTGTGATTGACCTTTTAAACCAAACAAGCTTGCATGTTTCCAATATGAAGAGACAGCAGACAAGCCTCTGGCTCGAGGCAGAAGATGGAAAAGAAAGGGAGGGATAAATATCAGAGGTGTAGGAATAAAGAACATAGCCTTGCTACGTGGAGCAGAGAAAAAACCAAACTTCTGCTTCCTTTGTCAGTATGTCTGACATGTTGCAAGACACTTTGTAGTGGGAGTCTCCGCTCTGTGGAGAGAGGAGGAGGACTGTGCCTGTGTGTATTTATAGACCATAAATATTTGTTTTGTGCAGGTTTTAGATACTCTCTCTCATTGGAAGATCCCCAAAGTTCTTTTCAGACTTGGCATCTGTTCAGCCACGTAGAAGACTTGTGTGCATATAAAGTCTGCTGTAGGAATCAGCTCTCCCTTGGGGTAGATGCGCTCTCTTTGGTTACCCCTGGGCAAGGAAGGTTTGAATTTCATCTGGGATTTCGAAAAGAAAGATGCACTGAGTTGATGTCACATGTGTGCCCTGGCCTTTGTCCATCCTGATTGTTTTGCCCACTTTGTCCACATTCAAGACTGCACTTCTCTGAGGGTATTTTCTAGAGGAAGCTCAATGATCACTGTACTCCTGTTTTTTAAGGGATTTAATGTATTTTGTCCCTGGAGTTGGGCAGCAGGGCTGACTGATTGAAGAGCATGCTGGCTGAACATGCATAGGGCAGTTGGTAACATGGGGCATAGTTGCAGGAGATGAAATGTGGGTGAGGCAGGGATTGCATCTTGCCTGCTCCTATGGAAGGGCTTCTAAAAGTTGTAATTATGATTTTGCTTTGAAAGTTGTCTGAAAGACTGCAACTGCACAGACTGTTCATGCTTTCTTAGGATAAGTGCTTTTTGCCCCTTATCCTCATGTTAGACTATGTTTACTATATTTACTTTGCACCTTTGACTTCTGGTGGTGTATTCTTTTATCTAGGGACCAACGTTTCTCCAGATCATGTTAAATGATGACAAAGAAATGCAAAAACGAGTGCTGTGAAGGTGTCCCTGGGCTCTTACCAAATACAGATCAGATGTTTTGGAGTTTACATTTCACCTTTGCGTGAGCCTGAGGTCAGGCTGTGTTTCCTGGCTAGGAAAATATTTGAGATCTGAATCAGCTGTCAGGTTTTAAGTGCTGAGTGAATGGGAGTAGAATTTCAGGTTTTCTGTTGATGCTTGTATCATTTTTGTCTTGCCTTGTGATCCGTGGATTTTAAGGCCAGAAGTGGCCATTATAATGATCTACTCCAATTGCCTGTGTAATGGGGGAAGCTGTATGACCTACAGCATATACTCATATACAGAGAAGCTATTTTGGTGACTTAAAACATTATTGGGAACAGTACACTGGGGACAGTTTCTCTCCCCCACCAACCTTCAGCTTAATCTTAAATCCTTTCTAATATTTATTGGTCCTTTGAGGCTCAGACTGTTCCTTCTCTTGTGTTTTTTACAATATTTACCTTGATCAGGGTAGGAACACAGGACTGCAGAGGACCTCCTGAGTCCTATGACATGCAGCTGTATGTCTTCCAAAGAAAATAAACCCCATTAGTTTTGTGATGTCTTTTTCTTTTCTGGAGGGATGGATGGCTATTTCAGAACTTCAGTCTGCTGATTGTTAGAAATGCTATTTTAATTCCCAGTATACACTTACTTATAGCCAGTTTATACACCTTTGTTCTGGTGCCAGTATTGCTCTTCAGCTTAAATCTCTCTTCTTCCCTGTCCCCAAAGTATTTAGAGACAATAGTCATCTCTCTTGGGCTTTGTCTTGTTAGGCTAAAAGTGCCGAATTGTCTTAGTCTCTTCTTGTGAAAATAGGCTCTGGGTTGTCTGGTTCATCCTCAGAGGCTTTCTCAAAACTTGCTTAGTCTGGCTTCCTCCTTCATGAGCACGGGTGATCAGAATAGCACGTGCTGTTTCAGAGCAGGTCTAACCAGTGTCTGGCATGATGACTGGAGGTGAGCCTCAGACATGTTAGGGCCTCTGGGTACTGCTGTAAGACAACTCATTGCCAGGTTTGTGTGCAGATCCACCTGTCAGGACTCAGCACTGAACCCTCACATTTTAAATCTTTGCACAAACTGTTTTAGCTTATGTGGTGTTTACAAAGCAGAAGGATCTGATTTTCATGGCATGGATGATGGATGCTGGTCCTTGTGGCAATGTGGACTCAACTCCTGCTCCAGAAGCATTGGTGGGATTTCCCCAGCCCCATAGGTTGGGGATAAGGTGTAACTGGGCAAGTCAGATTTAATTCAGAAGACGGCATGCTGCTGCTTCCTATTAGTGCATCTATGTTAAACATCTACCTAATGTAATTGCATGGCCAAATTGATTTATGAGGTCAAATAATCAGATAGAGAATACTCTTAATACAAAATAGGTCCTCCTTTAGCGTAATTGAGGATAACACTTTTTTTGATAGTATGTGGATCTGAACACATCTGCTTTTTGTGAACATGGTATAGTTGTATGTAATACTTCACATATGAACCTGAACATGCCTTTAATAAGGATAGATGTGAAATGGTTACATATAAATGCACTTCTAGTGTGAGATTACATATACATATCAAACTATTTGAATCTTGTGTTGACAATGAAGAATGAATATAATGAGAATGAAGCCCCTGTAATCCAGTGGCTAGCGACCTGCTACACCACTTAGACACACGCAAGTTTATGGGGCCAGATGGGATCCACCCAAGGGTACTGAGGGAGCTGGGGGCAGTGCTTACCAAGCCACTTTAATCATTTATCAGCAGTCCTGGCTAACCAGGGAGGTCCCAGTTGACTGGAGGTTAGCAAATGTGACGCCCATCTACAAGAAGGGCTGGAAGGAGGATCCAGGGAACTACAGGCCCGTCAGTCTGACCTTGGTGCTGGGGAAGGTTATGGAGCAGATCATCTTGAGTGCCATCACACGGCACATACAGGACAACCAGGTGATCAGGCCTAGCCAGCATGGGTTTATGAAAGGCAAGTCCCTGCTTGGCTAACCTGATTTCCATCTATGACAAGGTGACCAGTTTAGTGGATGATGCAAAGGCTGTGGATGTTGTCTGCCTAGACTTCAGTAAAGCTTTTGACACTGTTTCCCACAGCATTCTCCTGGAGAAACTGGCTGATCATGGCTTGGATGGGCGTACCCTTTGCTGGGTAAAAAAACTGTCTGGATGGCTGGGCCCAAAGGGTGGTGGTGAATGGACTTAAATCCAGTTGGCAGCTGGTCACAAGTGGTGTTCCCCAGGGCTCAGTGTTGGGGCCAGTTCTGTTTAACATCTTTATCAATGATCTGGATGAGGGGATCGAGTGTACCCTCAGTAACTTTGCAGACAACACCTAGTTGGGCAGGAGTGTTGATCTGCTTGAGGGTAAAAAGGCTCTACAGAGGGATCTGGGCAGGCTGGATCAATGGGCCGAGGCCAATTGTATGAGGTTCAACAAGGCCAAGTGTCGGGTCCTGCACTTAGGTCACAACAACCCCATGCAATGCTACAGGCTTGGGGAAGAGTGGCTGGAAAGCTGCCTGGTGGAAAAGGACATGGGGGTGTTGGTCAACAGCTGGCTGAATATGAGCCAGCAGTGTGCCCAGGTGGCCAAGAAGGCCAATAGCATCCTGGCTTGTATCAGAAATAGCATGGCCGGCAGGACCAGGGAAGTGATCGTGCCCCTGTACTTGGCACTGGTGAGGCTGCACCTCGAATACTGTGTTCAGTTTTGGGCCCCTCACTACAAGAAAGACATTGAGGTGCTGGAGTGTGTCCAAAGAAGGGCAGGGAAGCTGGTGAAGGGTCTAGACTTGGCAGTGTTAGGTTAGTGGTTGGACTCAATTATCTTAAAGGCCTTTTCCACCTAAACAATTCTATGAATCTATGATTCTATAATCCTATTGTGTGTGCATACCACCCTAAGGTGTGATAATAAAACAGAGGATTTAAGTACCCAAAGTCAGGAAATCGAGAGTTTCTGTTCCTGTAACACTACTAAACTCTCTTCTCTGTGTGGTGTATTTAAGCCATAATTATAAAATCCACAGGAAAACACAAAATCTTGCATCTTTACTTGGGGCTAAATCATGGTTATAGTGGGAACTGGATGTTCATAATCTCTGAATTTTATACAATTAAATACTCAACATAATAAATATGTTTGCATTGTATATGGCATAATTGTAAAAGAAGAGACCTGCAAGGAAAACATTATTATTTATAGCATGCTGTGGTTGCATTTCTTAGTATTGTGTTTAATGGTTTTCTTGTTCGAGTTTGAAACTTTGATGAATGAAGAGATACCAGGACACTATGATACAAGTCTCATCCCTCAGCAAATGTGTGTTGCATATTGTCTTTTATCCTTAAGAGGAGGGGCTTTTACAATAGAGGGTTTTCCGTTTGAGCAGACGAAGATATATAACAAGATCAAGCGGGTAGAAGCTAAAATAGACAAAACTAGAAATAAGGTGCCCATCTTTAACAACTATGATAATTAGGCCCTGAAAAAATGTTCTAGGAGTTGTTACGAACTCTCCATTAATAGAAATCTTTAAGACAGGATTTGATTCCCCCTTCCCCCCCTGCCCCTGCTTCAAACAGAAATTAATTCAGAGTTCTCAGGCCAGATCACCCCAGGGATGTTTTCTGGCTTCGTAATTCGTGAATCCTCCATGAGTCATATACCAACCTTGGTTATAAAAAAAAAAAGATGATCTTTGTGATTGAGAGAAACAGAAAAGTGTTTCTTCCACACAGTCCCTGTGTGACACTGGGAATCACAAAAATTGTTTGTGGCTTGCATTCCTATCTATAAAATGGATGTAGTATATTTTTCCTCATATGGGTGTAGAGAATTGAAATGCTTCTGTGCAGAGAAGCTTGGGATCTATAGGGCTGTGTCCATCTGAGTCCTGCTGGGTGTTTTTTTTCCCTTAGATGTTTGCAAGTAGGATTCAGAGACACTTGTCTCTGGTGTTGAATAGTAATGGATCACCTGCCAGAATGTGGTAGGGCAGAGGTAAATTGGATCACTGCATCGTTTGATTGCCCACATTTCTGGCATGTGTATGTGGAGACCAAGTGAGAGGATGACCCTGGCTGACACAACTGCTTTTCGATTCTTACTTTGTCTGCAAAGGCCTGTGTTCAGCAATGCCAGGCTGACTGCAAAACGAAACGTGTGTGAGGGGAAAAGAATCCCTCTGTTTCTGTGTATATTTTTCCAGATTATTCAAGCTCCTTAACTGCCAGTTCTTCATCAGTCTATTGTATGTGGGGGTATAATGGAAGCCAAGGACTGAAGTGGCAGGAATGCTGGAGGTGGTAGGGTGATAAATGGGCCTGAAAGCTATCGATAATTTCTCTGACCAGTGTTTGAGATCTTCACTCCTGC
Organism: Balaeniceps rex; assembly: GCA_013401315.1. NCBI lineage: Eukaryota > Metazoa > Chordata > Aves > Pelecaniformes > Balaenicipitidae > Balaeniceps > Balaeniceps rex. Next base: position 25,970 of record VYZW01062842.1, read on the forward strand.
CCTTTCTCTGGGAAGATGGCGCAGACATTGAAAGTCACCATGGCCCCTTAAAATGTGTGCACGTAGAATTGACGGTCATTGAGTCCTGCGACATGGGCAGTGAAAAAGTTCTGCCAGGGCAGGGCTAGTTTACATTTCTGCCACATCACTGACATTCCATTCCTCCTTGCTCCTTTTCCTGCCTGCTGCATGCGTAAGAGAAGTTCTTAGTCCCTTTTGGCCCTGAGGTTGCCCTTCCCAGTTGCATACTGCACAGCACGCTCAGCCTGCCACCGTGCACCATCAGCTTTTCAGGAGCTAATTGGATAAACCCTACTCTAGAGCCCATTGAACTTGCCTGTAACAGCGCTTAATTAAAGCGCAGAAAGTTTGAAGAGATAGCAAGTTAAGGCTTAATGCAATAATGAAATGGCACTATTCCACCATCTGCTTCCTTCAAGATGTTAATTGCTTCCTCATATTTGTTTGTTTTAATTAGGAAAGAACCTTGATTAAAATGGAATGAGGAGGGGTAAGGGTAGGGGAATGAAAGGCTGGGAGGAGAGGAAGAGAGGAGTGCAGGAGAGGGAGAAAGGAATGGAAGGTGAAGGTTTGACCGTGCTGTTGAGTGCTGATCAGCAGCTCTAGAATAGCCAACTAGGAATAAATATTTTGCCACTCATGGATACAGCTTGGACAAGCAACATAGTGTTGTGTCACTGAGAAACTCAGTCATAAAAGATGAAAGGAACAAGTAAAAAAAGCAAAAGCATTTTTCATGGAACAGTCTTTGTTACAACTGCTTCTTACCCACTCCTGCAGAATCTTCTCTGATCGTGCACTGTGACTGCAGCACTTTGTTTTTTCACTCTTGAGTAATAACCCCCATGGAAGAAAAGGTAACCAGACTTTCCCCATTTCACTTCTTCTTTCCTCTTCCTTGAACCACCATCCATCTGCATTAAGTTCATCTTGGAAAGACTTCAATTTCTTATGAGCAGCTCCAGATAAAAGCATTTTCTAATGATTGATAACTATGTCTGCTTGAAGACTAATGTCAGCAATTTTCTGAATAGATGATCAATAAAAGAAAACTTAAAAAATAATTAAAAAAACACAGTCCCCCATATTCCTAAGCAGTGGCTTTGGCTGAAACTTGAGGGATAGGAGCTTAGAAACTTTTAATTGGATTAATCCAATTTACCTTTGTCTCTCCTTTTTCTGTTTCTTTCTCTCCATGTCTCCCCCCGCCCCCGCCTTCCCTTTCCCCTTTTTAACCCTCTTGAGAGTGAAGTCTGATTTCCCAAGCAAGTATAAATGTAATTAAAGTCAAACACAGCTCTTAAAAAAGGGAAGCAACTAATTTCTTTTCTGGGCCATTGATATTGTGGACCGATCTTGATAATGGAAAAGCACCAACCCGGAAGCATGAAATGGGAATATTGGAGTCACTGAAAATGGTTGTTTTACAGGAGACTACAGGCCTTGTGTTATTCTGTTCTCACCTCTTCTTCCTCACCCTGCTCTCGACAGAGGCTGTAGCTTTGACATACCCAAACGTACTGTCCCAGGAGCTCTCACTCTTTTTTTAATTTGCCACTTAGGATTTTTTTTTTAAATCTCTTTCACTAATGGAAAGTACTTCCATTCCCTTCTGGCAAGCTTAGGAAAGCTTGTGGTCAAAGAAAAATCTTAAACTTACTTAATCTCTTATGTAAAAATAGAGAAAAAAATCCCCAAACCAAAACCCTCACCTGATCACCTTGAATGGATTGGTGAATGTTTTCTTTGATAACTGTGGAAAATGTGTATGCTTTACATTGCAGGCCCATTCCCTTAGCTTAGCTCCTACCTGTAGCATTGGCTACTTTATTTTTTGCTGTTCTTGAGATTTCATCAGTATGACCAGTCACCTTTGTAGCAGACTAGTGTATATATATAAACAATTATTATACAATATGTATGGACAAATATTTTGTGGCTGGGGGGTTTAGTACAAGGATGGGAGCATGGCTTTTCACTTGTGGATCTCTGGTTCAAAATCAAGTGCTTTAATTTCATCCTTTAAATATAGTGTAATTGTTCCCTTGCGGCAGGATAGGAGACTGACTGGATCAATTCTAATCACATTGCTTAGTGTTATGCACTTGAATACCTCCAAGATGTAAGCTATAAAAGAACCGAAGGAGAACGCAGGTTAGTAGGGACTGCAGATTAGACTAAGTGGTATGCTGGGGTACCTTGGGTTTTCTTTGGACATCTCCTATTCCTAAATTAATTTGGTTTCGCATTATAAAACCCATCAAGATCCCAACTCAATATGATACAGTTACTAGATCTATTAAATTCTGGTCATCCCACCTAGAAGAAGTGTGGAAAAAGTTCACCAGACCCTCAGTGATACCTCTGTGAAGAGACATGGAAGGGCTGAGACTCCTCAGCTTGTGAGAAGAGGGCTGGGGCAGGGAGTGCTGTGAAAGCCACTGGTCTGGAGAAGGGGGATGTGGGCTCCAGTTCCTGGGTTATAGCCAAGACTGAAGTGGAGAGGAGAGGGGTGGCGTTACTAAAAGTGTGTGAATGTGTGTGTAGGTGCTGAGAAGCAGGATGTAAAATGGCTGAGCAGGAGGCAGACTTCCACTCTGGCAGTGGGCAGTATGAGATGGCACTGAAGCAAGAATCTGGTGAGGGGGAAAGGAGGGAGCGCACACCAGCCCCTCTTAATGCAAAGTTACTGCAATAAAGACAGGCTGACTTCAATGTGCAGGGTCTTGTGTTTTGAGTGTGAAAGTACTGAAAGAGGATGTGCACTGGCTGGGGTGGCTAGAGGCATCAGTACCCCGAGCTGGTGTCTTGGGAAAAAACCTTCAATAGGAGAATTTTCTCAGCCTAGTGTTGTGGAGGCTGTTGGGGATGAATGTCTGGAGAGGAAGATGTCCCTGTGGGTTTTGGGATTCTTAGCTTTTATGGATGTGAAGATTAAGGGAAGTTTGTTCTTGAAGTCTGTTAAATCAATTGAATCAGAGTGTGGCGTTGTGTTTTTTTTTTTTTTTTTTTTTTTTTAACAGCAGTGCTGCTTAAATAATTTTTCTGACTTTATTGCTATTACCTACCTAAATAGCAAATATTCTGCTGAACACCACTATTGCCTTCCTCCTCTGCTCAGTCATGCATTCTTGCCTCTATGGTACTGTTACCTCAGACTTCATTTTCATCATCATGAAACAGCCTACAGTCCTGTGGTTTAAAATCAACTAGTTGTGTAGTGAATGGCAGGTGTAGTTTGGTACAGTTGCAATCTTAATCTCTCGCGCTAGTTGGAAAAAGCTGTTGGGAATGGATATTTTAGGAGCTGTACTTTGAATGCTTATAATTCTGCTGCCCTGGACAAGCAATGTTTGTTATAGTGAAGCTGTACAGGATTCTCTTGGGAGATATCTGACAGAAAGCCAACAGTGAGCTGTAGTCCAAGACAACAGACTGGCTCAGTGCTGCAGAGTAACTGTATACCTTTTATCGACATGTATTTTTTAACAGGTGACTACTTCTAGCCTGTATTTGTGAGGTAATCTGCAGTAGGCTGATGGGTTTTCCATATCCTTTCCCCTTTTCACTTAATTCTGTAGGAAATCCTACGTTAGGGATTCTGTAAAAGCAGTTTACAGTGATGTATGTCTTCCCTTTCCTGTAAACTGTGGAGGCAGTTTTACTTTTTGCAGTAGTACGCATTGCACGTGTTTGAAAACCAGCTGCTTTGAAATCAGCTTTTCATTTTTTTTAAAACAATGTTTGTAATTAAATGTAGTTAAAACCTTGTATTTTCTCATAAGGCTAACTTAAATATACAGGCTTGTGCTTTGTAGCTTTTTTCCTTTGTTTAGATCTTAATTAAACGTATAGTGGGATTTTCTCCTATTGGATGCATGTCTTTTTAACTTGCCTTTATTTTTGACTTTTAAAAGCCCCAGAAAAGTGGAGGAACATTCAAGAGTCTATAAACCAAGCTTAAATAGTTGTACTTAGCTGATCCTTAGTGCTGGGCAGGATGCATACAAGAAGCCTGCCTGACTTTACACCTTTCCCTTCCTCTGAGCCTTTCATATGGCTTTCACTGACGAAAAATGGAATTAAATGTACCCATTTTTTCCCCCTATGGTTAACTGCCTGGTTTTGAGCCCCAGAGACAAGTTGTCCCTTAGGGAGGTTTGGGGGAAAAAGAGGGGTTGCACATCTCCTGACTGAGCAGTGCATAAATCTTGGGCTGTGATTCCCATTTAAAACACAGAGTGGCCAACATACAGATTCACTTGATTTGTATTTAAATGGAGAAGGTGAGTGCCCCAGTTTCCCATGTTGTATCACAGGAGGGAGATATTATATGGCTCGGTATGGCAGTCCCCAGGGAGGTGCAGACCATGTCAGCTCTCCAGGACTGGTGCTGAGGAACTCAGGGGAACCTGTTGTGCTGTGAAAAGCTGTCTGGTGCTGGTGGAGTGAGAGGGCAGCTGGAGGTGGGTCAGGAGTTGAGGCAGATGAAGGCTTTCCCTCTTCCCCCCATAGCCCTGCCTTTCTCCCTGCCTGCTGAGTAAACCTGTGCCTCTTTGGGGCTGAGCCAACAGGAGTAACGAAAGAAAATCTGCTGCGTTTTATAGATGCATCTTCCCTTGCTTAATTTGAAAGGGGACTATTAATGTCATAAAGGAAAATAGGTTGCTTTTATGTTAGCTTGTCTTTCGAGTGGGTCGAGCACTTTACAATCACTAATTAAACTTTACAATGTGGCTGCTGTAGTCCTAGCTATATCCTCTGAAAGAGCACTTTGCCTAAGGCCACACAAACAGGTCATGAGCTGCCTTCTTTTTACTCGTGCATGCTAGAACATGAATCTTATTGCATGAAGAGCTACTGAGCAGCAAAATATTGGCAGCCGATAACTAGGTACCATAGATAAAATGAGTTAAATTAATGTGTGATGAAGTACATGGGGGAGAAGTTTGGCCTAGAATCTGGCAACTGGCAGGTTGCAGGAACCATCTGTTGCCTGTGGTACCAAGTAATCATTTTCCTTAGTTACTTCTAAATCTCAGTGACTCAACACGATTTGGAAACAGAAGTTCTGCCAGGTTATTACGAGCACTTCAGGTATCCTCCTTTTAAGTGTTGATGAGAAAAGCTTTTCCCTCTGTTTCTCCCAGACTTTTTTGTACTTTTTGTACTCATGACAGGTGTGGGGTGGGAGACTGGAGTGCTCAGTCTACCCAGGAATGAGTGCTCTCACTCGTGAATTTTTTTTCCACCCACATGTTTTAGCTATATCCTAGGCAGAGTGTCTTCTTAGGTGTAGAGAGGAGTTTTACTGTTTGTTCTTTCCTTGCTTGCCTTACTGGTGGGCAGTAGAAGAATCATTGTTGCTCCTGGTGAGGGGGTTTGTGGTGTTTAATTTAGAAACTGGGGCTAATCCTGCAGCATTTCTCATTCGCTTCCAGTTTGCTATCAGCTAGCAAAAGCTTTATGTGGAAGAAGGAGGTGCAAACTGGTGCCAAAGAGGAGTGAGACCCATCACTGCCTCGTCACCGATCTCTGGAGCAGTGCAGAACTTCCCAGCCAGACGCTGAGCTGAGCGCAGGGCTTGGTATGAAGGGGAAAAAGTGGGTGCTGTTAGCAAGAAAGGCTCATAATGTTTTTGTCAAAATAATGGCTTTTCAGACTGTGAAAACAATGTTAGCAGAAAGCATGTATTGTTCAGAATGCTCAGTTTTTTTGTTGAAAGGGAGGGAAATACATTTAAAACTGATTTGAAATGAAAAGTTATGCAATTGCTAGGAATGAAGCTATTTATATAGCAGTCTCAGTTTTCCCACTTTTCCTATTCTGTGTTCCTTTCCCAGAAGAAATAAAAAGAAACAGCAAATAATGACTGGAAGTTACTGTAACCAAAGCAAGGTAAATTAGAATGTTTCATTTTTTTTTTAATTAAAAACAGAAAATTCAATGAAAATGCCTCAATATAATAAATGTTTTTTCATTTTCACTAGTGACTTTCATAGCAAACTATTATCCTTTGTCAGCTGTATTGCTAATTGTACGGAGATTCGTATTTAGTACAGCAAAGCACAAAATATGTCCCATGCAGATACTGTACAGAGATATTCTCTGACCCACTATCACATCTGTACCCTGAGAGGTTCTGTTTTGGGGAGTTGGTGGAATTCAAGTCTTTACCTCACTCTCTCCTTTTTTCTTTCCTATTTTTAAAATACGTGAGTTTGAATCCTGACTTGAGCACGTTGAGTTGGGATTTGGAATTCGCAGCTCAGTCACTCAGAATGTCAATCGTCTTCCAGGGCACTGCACTGTGAGTCCCAGGGCTGGAAGCTTTTTAAAAGACCATCTGACTTTTTAAAGGAACATTTGCAGGAGAATATATATCTTTTAGGTCTTTCTAAATCTACCAAGTGTGATTGATTTATCAATATGTAGCAACTAATGCTTAAATAAAGAGATGTCTTTTCCAGTGGTGTTAAAATGCTCCATTAGAAAATGTGAAATAATTTCTAAAGGCATTAATTTCCATAATGCTGCTAGTTAGTTTTTTTTTTTCCTCCTGGGCTCACGTGAGGTATTAAGCTGGCTGACAGGCTTTGCTTCCTGTGTCTGTGGCCCTGGCACGCTGCTGCCTAGTTTGGGGTTTTCAGCAATGAGTTTTAATACAGGGAGAGAATAGAAGAGTGCTGGTGCAGTGCCCCCAGTCTGTTTCTCAGGTGGTGAAGGGTTATTCCCTGTTACGCTATTTCCTAGGGTTTTTATCCAGGTTCATTTTAAAATGTTATCAGGCAATTGTGCTCTCTCCCCACCTTCCTGTAGTCATGCCCAAGTACTTCTGACAGCCAGGACGGGCTCTGGACTTCTTGTTTTAGCTGACATCTGCATCTTTGTCACCCTACATGTATGATGATTCCTCTTAAGCTTTGCAATGTGTGCTCATTCTCTGCCTTTTTGACTACTTGTGTTTTACTTACTCGGGGAAATGTCATTACCTCGTCATTAGGTGGTTCCACTGAAATAAACAGATGAATCCTTTATACTTGACTTTTGTAAAAATCTTTTTGTTTTGCACATCTTAATGTTTGTTTCTACATTCACAGTAGCAAGTCTCTGAGGAAAAGGCATAACTAGAGAGAAAACTTACAGGGCAAAATAGTGTGGAGCACAGAAATACAATCCAGGAAGATGTACATGAATTAAAAAACAATAATGAAACCCCTGTCCTGTGTGTAATTCCTCCCACTCTCTGGGCTCTTGGGCTCACAGCGCTCTTAAGCCTAAATTTGTCTGATCAACAGCCTTCCTTTCAAAAGAGTTGCTGCCATAAGCACTATGTTTCTGCTTTGAAGGGCCCCTAGGACTTGGGTAAAGGTAGCCTTTACCAGAGCTGTCTCAGTCCTTGGTTGTAAGGCCACTGCTGTGGCAGAGCGGCAGGTTTGTTATTCCAGCCTTGCCAGCAGGCTGTCTGAGTTAGGCGGAGGATTGCTTGGTGCACACTGACAGGTCACCATGTAGTGCTGCAGGCACAGGCCAGGCTGAAATGACTCCTTGCAAGTACAGTGCCTAGCATATTTCTTACCTGTCCCATAATTGCTGGTTAGTTTAGAAACTGGCCCCTATCATGCAAAGCTACAAGCCATTTCCTTGATTCTGGAAAGCGTTCAATATCCTGAGCCATTTAAAGTATTATCCTTTTCCAGCCAAGACACCGATGCTTAAAGATTTTTGCTAGCAGTCTATCTTGGCAAAGATTTCCACTTCCATTCCTCAGCATGCTAAAACTGAGAAACCTATCTATGCATAACTTCTCATCACATCCCCCCCAATAACCCTTAGATAGAAATGGGGAAGGGAATGGGGTAGAGTGAATTTTGGCAGGAATTTTGTGTATCAGAAGATGAAAAGAGCAGAGAGCTGGAAGAATGCACTGATTTCCCATGGCAGGGGATTCCCAGCCTGCTGTTGCGTATATGCCCACAAAAAGCAACATGTTTCTGGAGCTAATGGTAAGGGAGGAATGTGGTTCAGAAAGCAGACACCTAATCTAACAGGGGCTGTAGACTTTTAGAGTGCTTACAAGGTCACCAGTGTCTTTGCTCCCTCATGCTGGTCAGCATCAGTCACTGCGAGAGCTGTGTGAACATGGATCCCTCACAGTTCAATTCCGGTGTTTAGCTGCGCTCCCTGAAAGGCATTCCCATTTGGTCTGTAAATAGAGCATCAGCTATTTAAGGAGCTTAGAAACTGAGCTGAGCATTCCCTGCACTGTGGACAGCTTGTCACACCTGTTTGCTAGGTTTGGGTGTTCGTGTTTGCTTTGTGGGAAGCCGACTAGAAATTTTTGCATGAGATTATGAAGTTGCAATAAAACATAGACAGTGCTACATGTTGCATAATGGGAAAATCGACTGTAAATTTCCAGATGTCCATGGGCCCTTTATTTCCTTTTCAAGTGGATGCTGCTTATCTTCCCATGAGCCAGCAGACTATAGGGAATGACCTAAATGAATTACTGGCCATACTAATGACAGGGAAGTCTGGCCAGGTGCAGTGTCCCCCTCTATGCACGTTATGTTTTTAGTAAAATAACCAAACTGATTGCATCTGTTTCCCCTCTCCATAATACACTATCACGACATTTAAAAACACGTAAACTTCTCTGACTTACTGGGAATCAGGTTCAGGAGTGTAAAAATGTGTTGAACAAAGTGCGACTTGACTGTGATCTGTAGGTGAAGGAAAGAATGAGTTTAACCTTTGTTCTTATTCTAGTCTTTCTGATAGTCCTTTTATGCTTTTTTCCCTTCCTTTTTAGTGATTTTTTTTTTTTTTTTTTTTTTTTTTTTTTTTTGAAATTA
>VYZW01062842.1:34863-58835 GCA_013401315.1 Balaeniceps rex
TTTTTTTTTTTTTTTTTTTTTTTTTTGTAAAGGAAATACTATATGCCAGCTGGAACGTAGAGGCGTTTTAGTGCTAGCTCAAGTACAGAAAATCACAATTATTAATGTGTACATGAACAGTGCCTGAGAGCTCTGTTCTTGACTGTGTTGTGCTAGATTCTGTCAAACAGAAAAGAAACTGTTCTTGCTTATGAAGAACTTAAAAAATGCACATGAAAGGAAGAAGCAGAATGATAGACAGACATCTAGGAAGACCAAGGTGTTGTTGGTGTGCCAGCCATTAGTTTTATTTTGTTGTTGCTTTTTCTGCTCTTTACCGTTTCCTAATGCTAAGTAGCTGATAAAGCAGTGCCACAGTGGCCTTTTTCCTCTTCTTGCTTCAAAGTTGGGAGCCCCCCACACTCCAACTGTGTCTCTCCTCTGAGGATTGTCTAATACTAGCCTGTCTCTGCAGTATCAAATATGTTTTGGGGGAAAAGTAAACCCATTCTAGACCATTAGTCTTAGGAAAATCTTCTTGGAAGCAGCCTCATTTTCAGGCATTGATGACATGCTCAAACTTCAATTTTCAGTAACGAGCACATTTTTAAAGACTTGATTTTTGTTAAAAGAAAATGGAAATACATTGTATGTGTCAGATATGGGATCTGGAAGAAGTTTTGCCATTTACCAGTAATGTCAGCACTGCGAATTCACAGAATTCCCTGCTAACATTCCCTGCTGTGATGTGTGCAGCTCTTGGCCTTGCTTTGATATATTAGGATCTGGTAGAATAAACAACGCTGCAGATCTGTCCAGGCTTCTTGGTGGCACAAAGGAGAGGATGCCAGGGATGGAGGCAGACCAACTACAGAAGGAGTAAAATAAATGATAATGATTCAGAGTGCTCCAACTGTTGAACTTCAAAGTCTTTAGAAAAGCAGATATTCTTCGTTCTCTTTTAATGATGGTGGAAGTGAGGGAAGGCCAGTGTTCCCAGCGCAGCTGCCACGGGAATTACAATAAAGGCTGTTGAGTTTTGCAGAAATCGCTCTTCTGGTTAGTACCAGCTCAGAGATGGGGGAGTCTGGTTTCTCCTGCATGGCAGTACAGAGCAGTAACTGCTCAGCTGCTGCCAACACTTCCTTTTAGCTAGTCCTTGTTAGTGGAGAGTTTGTGGTAATGGGAGTAATTAACACACTGGGAGTCATTTCTGTGTCCTGGAAGGGAACAGAAAGCCATCAGAGCAGCCCCAGACATGATTGCTCTGCAGGGTTATTTTCTCTCTCTCTTTCTTTCTTTTCCATTGTGCTTGGGTTTTGATTTTTCTTCTTTGTGTTAAGAAAGCTAGAGAGCTGAAATGGTCTGTAAATTGCATTCATGCTGAGCTTGGGCTAGGTAGGCTAGTTAAAGGTCACTCTCGTGGACTACATGGCCTCCTCTCATGGGGTGGGGACAGTGTTTAAGAAGGGAGTCACACTGCCCCTTGTGGCTTTTTTAACCCTTCTTCTTCCAGTGTAAATTTGAAGAGCTCTGGTTCTGAATTAAGTTTGTTTAAATAGGCCCAGGAGGTGAGAACCTTGAAGGGTGATTATGATAAAAATATTAACTCTTCCAGCAGCCAGATGGCTTCCCAGCCTAATAGCTCTGAAGTGTGAGGCTGTGCTGCCATGGTCCCATGCTTGTTGTTGAACTGAGTGCGTTACTAGCTTGCTCATATCCCTTGTGAGGCCGCTGATGGCATTTCAGCTGTGTGTCTTGCAAGTGCATGTGAGCTCAGCTCGCCCATGCATAGGTACCCAGTTTGGGTATTACAGTGTTTCTGGAGGTGAGCTCCAAGAGTAGACTTGTCATAAACAGTCATTCTTGCCCTCTCAGGTGAGAACTGGGAACAGGGAGAAGAAGGGCAATGGGCTTAACCTCTCTGATTGCAAACTACGTGCCCAGGTACCAGGACACCAACCAACCACCTACATACAGATCACGACTGACAGGGGAGCAAAGACAAAGTGATTCTAGGTTTTTAGTCTAGCTTTTTTATTTTCTTTTTATTTTAAGAGGACACTCTTGGATTGCAACCCTAGACTTCCTTTTCTTGCTTTTTGCTTTGATACAGGTTTGTTTTGCCACTGTCTCCTAGGGAGCTCTGTGCTGAATTCAGATAAGGAGAATTGAGCAACTCCATATCCGCTTTCAAGAATGGAAAAGCTAAGCCTGCAAGGTGTATCAGTGGTGGGAAGAACCAATGAACGTAGGAGAATACATCTTCTCCTCGGACCTGGGGTAGGGCATGTGCAGCTCTCACAGTGATGTTAGAGACTGGCATGAATACTATATCCCTGGAAACCATCCAGAAGAGGTCACCAAGTGCTCTGTGTCACCCCCAATCCCCAATTTTAAGATGCTGGCCTTCATGCCCACATGTGTCTCTACATCCAAGATAAAGCTCTAAATCTCTCTCTTTCCTCTTCCACTTCTCTCCCTGCAGTCAGTCATGTAAGATGCTGCATCCCATGAACTTCTGCCAACTTCAGCAGGACTTGGGTGTGTTCAGCTCTTTGCAAGGCAAAGCCCCCATTTTCAATTGCACTTCCAGCCTCCTCACTAAGGAGAGCCTATCTTGCCTTACCCCTGACCCCTGTGAGCAGTGTAGTGCCACCAAACTCTTCCCTGGGTAACAGAAACATAGAATAGCTGTCCGCTTCTAGCTTCAGCCTAGTTCTTTCAGCTCAGCTCCACTGGCACCACCCCAGAGTCCTCTCCATCCCAGCAAGGGGATGATGCCAGCATCCATATTTATAGCTGAGATGCAAATGCTGCTAGAGGAATTAAAAACTAAATTAATCCATGTGGTTTTCTCTAGTCTCTTGAATTTCAAAGCCTCCATGTCCCCTCTCAGTTCTCTGTAAACATCTCACCATGCATCCTTACTGAGGAGGCTGTGTGATGGGAGGATTTTTGTGTTCCATTTTTTTCCCCAGTGACAGTAGCAACTCACAATTTTCACATCTGCATTTTTCATTGGAAGGGTTTTTTTTGGTGTCCTCCCCCCACCCTTCTTTTTCAGCCACAATTCAGCTAGGGATAGCCCAGGCAGAAAGATTTTTGCTTAAGAGATAGGAGTCTTTGTGGAGACCCACACTCAAGGCATGAGCCAAAAGAAGCACATTGCTCACTAGAGAACTGGATGAGTGAAGACAAACTGAATAAATACTATTAATTCCACATTTCTCTGCCGCTGGCAAGCTTGGCTTTTAATATCAATTATTGATTGTGAATCTCACTGGATCATTTCGAGCAGCGTATGTCATAGAGCTGTAATGATCTGATTGCTGTGCTTTGGGCCGACAGCGGGGACACACATGGATGCAGAGCCAAATTAGGGTCCTGTTTACCCCTTCCTAAAACTCCTCTGCTTTATTAGGGCCTGGGGAATAAAGCAAACCATTGGATTTTGCTTTTTTTACAGTGAAGGGAAGGACAAGGGTGAGTTCACATGGGGTATAAATACATGCATCCTAAGTGACCAATGTATGTTTTTCCCTCTACACGAAGTATGGCATAATGAATAGTTTCGGTTGTGAAAGGGGGTGGCAGGCTGGGGGGACCGTAAACACCTCCCATCAGTGTGTCAGTGGGATTTTGTCCAGCATCCTGAAGTGGAATAACAGGACTTACACAGGCTTGCACTGGGCTGCAGTGGCAGGGATTTGCGAGGGAAGCCAGACTGTCCTTGCCTTTATCTAACTCTGTTATTCTTTCTGCACTAGGAATTGCTGAAAATTACACTTTAAAATACAAAAAAGTCCATCCCCAAGCAATTAGCAGCAGAGAGGGAGGTCGTGGAGGAGGGAGGGCAGGGAGTGACAAACCCATCTCCTGCAACCTTTCTGTGTGGTTGGGTAAATAAGCTGCAGAGCAGCACTTTGCCCAGCTTCTCACCCTCTTTCCTAAGCAGGTGTGTTGTGAGACATTTGCAAAGATATTAACCCTGCATACAGAGTTTTCCAGTCAGTAATTATGGAAATTAGTTGGCAATTAGATAATGTCACTCATAGCTGATAAGCAGTTGAGAGCCACTCCAAAGTGAGGGTGAGACCCTCTCCATGGGCTGCTGAGCAGATGGCTCTGACCCGGCATTAATAGGCTGCTCTCAAGTTTGGGAAGGTGTGTGGTGGTTGGGTAGTACTTGCCCATGGTACTGTGGCGGGGCTACCTCCCTTCCCCATCTTGGGAAGTTGTACAGCTCTTATCAGCCCTGTGAGTGGGATGTTTCAATAGTGCAAGTGTCTTTCCTACAGTGGGTTTTGCATGTGTGAGATGCTGAGCTGTCTGTTCAGCATGCAGTTTCCTCGCTGTCTCAGCTCTCTGCCGGGCCAGGGAGGTGGTACAGGCTGCTGGAGGTGCAGTGGAGATAACTTGCTGGCTCTCTCATTCCTTCAGGGTAGCAAGTATTTAAAATGCTCTGTAAAGACCTTGCCTAGTGATTTGTTGAAGGGCTGATCATATCAGACTGGCTGTCTTGTTTCGTGCTGCTAAATCATGTTAAGCCAAAAATATAACATGGAAAATATTTGTTGTGTTGCTTTTCCATGTGAGCAATAGGTGGAATTGAAACAGGGGTGTTGCTAATTCATGACTGGGAGAGGCAGTGTCCTTCATGAAGTCTTTTTTTGTCAGATGTGATTATGCTGTGACAAAGTTTGAGATTTCTCAGAGATAAAATGTATAAGAAAATACTATGGGATTCTATAGTTATTGTCCCAAACTGTAATGTATTGCTATGGTAGCAGTGTGCTGTATGAGGCTGCTAGGGTAGTACTTATGCTAAAAATAAAATGGTAAGAGCAGAAAATTATTTGTTCTCAGTGCGTCTTGGAGGATCATTGTGGGAAATGGGTGAGGCACAGATTTGTTGTGTCAGGATTTACTCTCTCAAGGTTGGGATTCAGATCCTGGCCACTGCTAAAAAGGACACTGGGTCTTCTGAGTTTTTCTTGAAGACCCTGCTACTGTGTGGTGAGGTTTGCTCCCACAGGCTGAACTGCATGAGACACAAAACTGGAATAGTGGGAAGTGCTGTGGGTCAGGACTGATGGGTGCTGACAGAGCTCTGGAGGAGCCTCAGATGGCCCCAGCCTGCCTAGTGGCTGGGTGTGGGCAACCTTCCCAAAACCTGAGCTGCAGTGTCTAAAAGGCAATGAAGCACCCAGAAGTGACACCTATATTTCATGTTTCTTGTGTCTTCTTCCTCTTCTGAAACAGAACTGGCACTTTCTTCTTCCAAAACAGCTAGAAAGGGATTACCTTGGCTTCTCTCAGTCAAAACAGATAGAGAGAGATTGCCTTGGCTTCCCTCAGTCAACAGTACTATTCCTGTTTAACCATTTGTGCCTGGTTTCCCTTGCTAACTGTGGCCTTTGTCCTCTCCTAATGAACATAGAATAGAATCATAGAATAGAATAGAATGTTTTGGGTTGGAAGGGACCTTTAGAGGTCATCTAGTCCAACCCCCCTGCAGTGAGCAGGGACATCATCAACTAGATCAGGTTGCTCAGAGCCCCGTCCAACCTGACCTTGAATCTTTCCAGGGATGGGGCCTCCACTACCTCTCTGGGCAACCTGTGCCAGTGCTTCACCACCCTCATTGTAAAAAATGTTTTCCTCATATCTAGCCTAAATCTCCCCTCCTTTAGTTTAAAACCATTACCCCTTGTCCTGTCACAACAGGCCTTGCTAAAAAGACTGTCCCCATCTTTCCTATAGGCCCCCTTTAAGTACTGAAAGGCCGCAATAAGGTCTCCCCGCAGCCTTCTCTTCTCCAGGCTGAACAGCCCCAACTCTCTCAGCCTATCCTCGTAGGAGAGGTGCTCCAGCCCTTGGATCATTTTTGTGGCCCTCTTCTGGACTCGCTCCAACAGCTCCATGTCCTTCTTGTGCTGAGGGCTCCAGAGCTGGACGCAGTACTCCAGGTGGGGTCTCACCAGAGCAGAGTAGAGGGGCAGAATCACCTCCCTCGACCTGCTGGCCACACTTCTTTTGATGCAGCCCAGGATACGGTTGGCCTTCTGGGCTGCAAGCGCACACTGCTGGCTCATGTTCAGCTTTTCATCCACCAGTACCCCCAAGTCCTTTTCTGCAGGGCTGCTCTCAATCCCCTCATCTCCCAGCCTGTATTGATATTGGTTGCCCCGACCCAGGTGCAGGACCTTGCACTTGGCCTTGTTGAACCTCATGAGGTTCGCACAGGCCCACCTCTCCAGCCTGTCCAGGTCCCTTTGGATGACATCCCGTCCCTCAGGCGTGTTAACATGTATTGATGTTACAGAAATCTGTACCATAAAGGTAGCCTGCTCCCTTTACTGTGCCTTTGAAATATCCCAAGGATTGAAGCGACCCATGGAGACTGAGATTTCTTTGTGTTTGTAAAACAGGGTTTCAGCAGCCTGGGGTTGGGAGAGATTGGTAGGCTTTTGGGTAGGTGTTTGGGCTGTACATGGACATATGCATCTCATCTGTGGTTATCTGTAGAGTGTTCACACCTGCTGCTGTGATTTACAGCATCTTTCACTCGTTCTCAGAGAGTTAGTCTTCTAAAACAGGGAGAGAAGAGTAGTAAGGCTGAGGGCTACTTCTGATGCAGATGGTGTAACCCACCCTGCCCCAGGAGAATTGAAAGCTGTGGCAAGAGCCCCTCTGCATTGGGGTCTCTGTGGGTGGTTGGTGCCATGCTGGGCTTGCCTTCCTCCCCGGCTCAGGCTGAGCATAGAGCTATCTGATGGAGCAGTGAATTTTGCTATGGTGGTGGTAAATGTTCCAGGGAACTGTGAGCACATCACTGGCTAATTTACATACATTATTATATTCCTATTCCCATCTCATCCATAATTTCAGGTTTGGGTCATCACTTTCTCTCTTACCTCCCTCTCACTCTATTCTCCTTCTCCATAAATCATGGGCTATTTTAGTGGAGCCGCTAGGGAGCACAGAGGAGAAAGGTAAATGGACAAGAGCCACATAATTTTTTTTCCAGTTGATTTTCAAGGCCCCCCCAAAACCCCATGAACATCGTGATTATTGGGAAGACAGATGATTTGAGCATTTGGATCTGTGGTTATTTTCATTTTACACCTCTCCTAACACCTCCTTTTCCCTCCTTCCATTCTCCTGAACCAAGCTGTTAACAATTAAAAGGAATTATCTTCCCTCTGGTTTTGACTTGATTTTATTTGTGTTTATAGCAGTTTAGCTAACACGCTCCACTCAGGCAGCTGCAGGGAACAGGCCTGGTTTCCACTGGGCACTGAAAGCTCACGTTTCTCTCCAATTTGTG
The DNA here is from genome assembly GCA_013401315.1 of Balaeniceps rex. Taxonomy (NCBI): domain Eukaryota; kingdom Metazoa; phylum Chordata; class Aves; order Pelecaniformes; family Balaenicipitidae; genus Balaeniceps; species Balaeniceps rex. The sequence goes on from VYZW01062842.1 coordinate 42,176, forward strand.
GGTTTTCTTTTAATTGATCCCTTTTGTTTTCTAAGTGACTTGGTTTTCATGCTGGCTAAATTTGCCAGACTGACAGCCTTGGAGATTTATGGCTTCTGCAGGTCCCTGGGGCAGGTAGGGCAGAGGCTGTGACTATGTGAGCTCTCCCCTCCATTGCCTAGTGATTCTCCTCCAGCTCAACCTCAGCCCTTGCAAACAGAAACTTCTCTGCACTGCCCATTTCTGTAGTGTCTGTGGGCCTCCTCTGTCAGAGCAAGGTGGGCAGTGGGGTTGAAAGGCATCTGCTGCTGCAACAGCAGCCCCAGCAACTCTCATTGTCCACAGAGCAAAACACTTTTCCCGAGCAAATACTGTCTCACGATATTTGTGATCCAGTTCGTGAAATCTGTGTTCATGCTGGCTTCTGGGAGGTTGAAGGCCTTCATTCTCATCACCTCCTTTCCTGCTTTGTATCTGTGCTAGTATTAGCCATTCCCAGAGCTGTTCTCATGCCCAGCCCGTCTCTGTGAACAAGCACCTGTGTTAATGGAAAACTTACTTTCTCTTTAAGCAAGATTGTCAAAGAATGAGCCTAGCTTTGTGCTGTCTTTACCTGTCATCTTAAAACATCCTCCTACCCCAGGCATATAGTCACCCACATGCAAATAGGGAGAAGTGAATTAAATCCCGGTGTTAACAGGTGTAACTGTTGCTCGCTGAAGGCAGTTGGAATTGCTCGCTGTTAGCTAGGGGTGATTTTGGCCTTTTTTGCTAAACCACTAGAGCAGGGTAAGTGGTTAAGTGCTTAGACAGTGCTTATCATCTAAGCTACAAGTTTCCTATCATCTAAGCTGCAGGTTGCCATATATAATTTGCATAGCACATGTTTCCAGGTTGCAAAGGTCCCTGTTAGAGTCTCTGAAGTGTGCAAGACATGTAAAGTAAAAGCAGCTATTGCATGACAGGCTGACAGCAGCGTTGTCTTCTCTAATGCTTGCTTGGTGTGCTAGAAAGTATAATGAAAGCAGTGGAATGGGAAGTTTGGATAACGTCTTCTCTTGCCCTGTATCAACTTTTAAACTCTAAGGAACACTGGTCTTTGCCCTAAGTGTTTTCATTGAGAGGTAATTGTTACTGGGAAAGCTTCAGCACCGTTTCTCTCAAAAAAGTCAATGGGATTGCATCCATCAAAGGAGTTAAATAATTTGGTGTATTTTTACATTGCTCAGTGTTGTGGTGTGTGCAGATCACTTGATGAGTTCTCTATTTGGTGCTCTTAGTTTTGAGGACATAGATGTCCTTGCTGCTTTGGAGGATTGTATAGCCAACTGCAGGCATGAAGAAGTGGCCAGGGTATCAAGAAATGTAAATGAGTTACTGGACAAGATGTTAATAAGCTTCATGGTAAAGATATGGTGAGTAGTAGGACTAACTTTTTCCTTTCTTGTCTTCTCTCGACCCCACAGGTCCTGCAAGCTCCATGAGTGCCAAGCAGTGTATTATGGGCTGGGTAGCCACCAGTGCATCATGAAGATTGACTTTATTTTTGCCCTCTCGAGGATCACGTGCTTTATGAATTCACCCTCTCCTCCATCTCACTGCCACCTCCGTCAGTATTGTCATCACTTCTGGGAAACCAGAATCTGAGGCTTGGGCTTCAGCTCTGCCTTTCCTTCCTCCCTGGAACAACCAGCGTCACCTTTGTGTTCTACCAAAACAAATCACTGTGGGTTATTTTGCCCTTCGCAAAAGTACACCGACTGGAGAAGTCACTTTGTATATGCTGTACTTCTGAGATAAAAGCCTCTGGATCTTAAAGGATAATTGAGATCTTTCCTTGGGGAGGAGACATTTCCTCTTGCTCACGTGCACTTGCTATCTCACTTTGCACTTACTCTCCCTCTCTCTCTGTCACTCTGTGTGCTCTCCTCCTCTTCCCGTTGGATTTAACATTTCGCGTTGACTGCTGGAGTTCTCCTCCCAGTAGTGTGGCTTTTGTTTTTCTCCTAGGGAAGAGCAGATTCTTGAAACAATGGGCTTCACTATGCATTCCATCTGCTTCACCTTGAAGGTGAGTTTGCTGCTGGGCTCCTTGCTGGGTCTATGTTTGGGTCTGGAGTTCATGGGCATCCCCAACCAGTGGGCCCGCTACCTCCGCTGGGATGCCAGCACTAGGAGCGAACTCAGCTTCCAGTTCAAGACCAACATCTCTGCTGGGCTGCTCCTCTACTTTGATGATGGTGGTGTCTGTGACTTCCTCTGTCTGTCCCTTGTTGATGGGCGCATCCAGCTCCAGTTCAGTGTGGACTGTGCGGAGACTACAGTTACCACAGACAAGCAGGTCAACGACAGCAACTGGCACTTCCTGATGGTCAGCCGCAATCACCTTCGGACGGTGCTAGTGCTGGATGGTGAAGCCAAGCCAGGTGAGGTGCGTCCACAACGCCAGTATATGAATATCGTCAGTGACCTTTTTGTTGGTGGAGTCCCACTGGACATCCGTCCTGCTACCTTGACCCTTGATGGTGTTCTGAGTGAGCCTCCATTTCAAGGATTTATCCTGGATCTGAAATATGGCAACTCTGAGCCACAGCTCCTGGGCAGTCAAGGGGTCCGACTGGAAATGGAAGGGCTTTGTGCAGAAAACCCCTGTGAAAATGGTGGCACTTGCTTCCTTCTGGACGGCGAGCCACACTGTGACTGCTCGGCCACTGGATATGCTGGCAAGCTGTGTTCTGAAGGTAAGAGAATACTTTCCTGCTTCCTATTGATCTTTACATAATCCAAAGAGTTAATTTGTCACTTAGCAGGGCTACGACTGAGCTCTTATCCCTGCTGGTGGCTATCAGAGGAATTAGAGTTCCACCATTCTTTTTCTAGCTGGAAGTAATGAAATGGGAGTAGATAGAGAGCATGAGCAATTGCAAAAAGTGCCTTTCTGAAAGGATGCTGCATTTGTAGCACAGGCAGATTTTCATCAGCAACTTATTAATAAGGGTAGAGAACATAAATTGGTAAATACGGAAGTACCCTATGTTGGTGTTGGTAAAAGCAGTGGTAAAAAGTTATCTTAGCTGTGTGGGTGAATTCTGCTACCCTGTGTCCCTGAAAACTGAGTGAAGTATCGGTGAACAGGGGACGTGTATGTATGGCTAACGTAACTGACTGAGAAGACTTTGCAAAAGTTAGGCCATCTTTGATGTTAGCTGTTGCTAGTCTGTGGAAGCCCCATGCTCCCCCTCAATTGCTTGCATACTAATTGCTGAATAGCACCTTGATTGTTTTAGCATCCTTGATTAAATTGCTTTGGGACCTGCTGAACAACCTTACTTAGTATTGCAAAGGGAAGAGAGATTTGAGTGTTTCTACATTATTTCATAACCTCTTAAAAAATTTGAGCCCAGAAGTTTTAAGTCATGCAAACCACATGATGAAGTGTATTTCAGGGTTTTTTCCTTGGTCTTTAGCAGTGTGATGGTAATTAACTCTGTATGTGCAAGAGACTTAAGTAAGTTGACTGGAAATCCCAGTGTGAATTTCAGTCCCATCACAGCATTCTTTTATGACTTTTGGATTTAAACACAACAGTTTGAGCTTAAGCCAAAGATGAAACCTGGGCAAGAAGTGCCCAATCTCAAGGAAAAAAAAAACCTGAAGTTTTGTCAAAATGGAAATACTTGCAATAATACCTTATCACAACTAGCATTTGTTTACTTCTTTTGGCAATGAAAATAGATTAACTGGAATTTAGTATGTAGAACGTGAGAAGTGCTGAAAATAAAGTCCCTATTCTGTTGATATGTAAGCAAAAAGCCCTACAGAAATACTATGTAAATACAGCTCTACGTTTACAGTATAGATGGAGAAGCAAATATGTTTTTATAGGAAGAGAAGGTTTAGAAAATAAACATGACATCCATATGTGCATTCATTTTAAGGTGCTATTAATGATAACAGAAAATTTGGCTTTATATCCAAATATTACAGTAACAGTACCTGACTATTAGATAGGAGGTGTGAGCCTGTGAAGTGCTGAACACCAGAATTCTTCCTGGCTATTTGCTCCGCACTGATCAGGTCCAAACCAATAATGAGCCAGAACTATTTTCTGTGCTTTAACCTTGAATTATGTGGAGCTGGAGAGACTGCTGGGTGTGACCAAGCACTTCAGTAGCTGGGCTGCTGGGCCCGATCCTCATACACTTACAGAACAAATACACCTCATGTCTAAATGCTGGTTGTGGGTGATGGAAGATTGTAAGAGCCACACAGGCATGTGGACCCTGAAAAATAAAGATATAAGGATCTTTCTGCTGCTGGGCTAATGGATCCAGACTCCACGGCTTGCTCCTCAAGACATCAACAGCATATGGTTTTCAGTGAACGACTTGAGAAACTACTGTGAGTGAGTGAGGCTTCCATGTACCTGTGGGGCAATCGTAAGAGCTCTAACCAGGGCTTGGGTGGTGGAATTTCTGCATTTCTTGGGTGGGTGGAGCAATATGAAATACATCTTCTAATGAAGCCAGGGATATTTCTGTTGTAGACATCACGGATCAAGCAGTGCTATTGTTACCTTTTGAAGCTATGCATCACCATTGCTGTTTGTTTCCTATAGTGATTCATCGGTTCCAGCCCAACCTTCTATTAAGGGTGAGCAAAGACGTTTGTCACGATGTACCTTTTTTAATAAACATTTTTAACTCACTGTCAGCTGTGGTCTGTTCACTCACACATAAGATGCTGTGCAGAGAACTTTTCCAATGGAACAAATGTAGAGATTTCCACAAACAATCATTATCTGGTTCTTCAGTTTTCTCTTGTATTACTTCATGGTGTATATTTGGTTTATGTCAGAATTTTATAATCATCCTTGTTTTCTGCCTCCTTTATGCTGCAGCAGTGGTGATTTCTGTGTGTTAAATGCTGTCACCTAAAAATGTTACAGTGTCTGTGCAGATTGTGAGAAGAAGGGGAAAAACAGAAGAAGAGCTGTTTAGTAAGTGGAAACAAGCAGACAAAGAAAAGTGGCGAGGAAACAAAACAGGAACCAGGTTAAGTATAGCTTCCTTTTTATCTGACTTTGAAAAACTTAGGAAACTCCAGAGATGCTCTAATTCTGTGAGCATGGCAGAACCTCCACTGATGAACAGTAGGATGTTGTAGGAACAGCAGGACTGGATGCAGGCTCTTCCTGTCTGTGGCTTGATTGTCCATTAACCAACTTGTATTTTCTTTGTTTGCTTTTTTCCCAAGAGATTGAAATGTTTGTTGTTGGAACTGTTCCCTTTTGTTTCGTTTCCTTATCCTGCCTCTGGATATTTGCAGAAGTAACATGGTTATTTTATTCCCGGTCTTGTTTTTGAAAAAGACACGTTCTTTCAACTGGATATCAACAACTCCCTTCTGGGGGGGATCCTTAACTCCATTACAGTATTTACTAGTCTGTAGGCTGTGTGTGTATTTTCATTTCAACACTGGAGTTGGCTCTTTTACTGGGAAGTGATGGGATCCAATCAATACCAACTTCTGTTTGAACGGCTAAATGCAATATGTACCTTTTTAATAATGAGTTCTCTTGACAGTGTCCAGGCCATTACTTGGCTATTGACTGATGCCTGTGTCTGCAGATGGTAAAACCGCAGCAAACTCATTTATTCTGTGGCCAGAGAAATAAGAAATTATAAATAGAGAGTGGAACCTGCTGAGCCTGTACTGTGATGGAGTGAAGCCCCATTTACAGTATTAGGGGTTGCTGTAAGGCAAAGTGCAGTTCCAGTTATGGTGAACCTCAGCAGAGAACAACCATTCCATACTGAGACAAAACTGTAAATCCTGTCCAGAATGTGCCCTGATGTGCAGAAAGATTTTTGGCACTTAGCATGCACCCAGAGTTACCAGAATTGCGTATGTCATGGTAGCTACATGCCCAGGTGGGTAGCTGAGCTGGTCATTGCTGGTCAATGAGAATTATGATTTCTGTGTCTGAGTGTGTACAGTGGGAGCGCAAATTTGTGCACACTTTGGAAGGTTTGGCTGTTTTGAATAAAATGTGATACTATTTTTATTGCAGTTGGGGTAAACTGGTTCATTGAATCTGACAGCTCTGTAGGGTACGAAGGGTGGCTGATTTGAGTAGCAATTAATTTGTATGTTTCTGGGCAATGGTGGCATTAGACAGGAAAGCTGAAGTCAGACACACCTTCCCCTCTAATAAACCTCATCAGTCTCTGTGGGATCAGGCTGCTGCCAAGAGAATGAGGTTCCTGTAGAATTGAGCAGCACAGATACATTCATGTCACTGGGGGGAAAAAAATAAACCCAAACCTTCTCCATACAAATTTTGCAAACAGCGCTGCTGTAACAGCCACATGAGCATGTTCATATCTGCTCATTCAGGATCACTCTGTCTTCCTTAGTCTGGAAGAAATTCTCTCTTCCTCCAACATCACGGTGTGGAGAGTGAGTTCGCTAATGTGGACAGTATGAGTACAACATTGTAGGCAGAAGAGTGTTTTAGCCCAAGACCTTACCCCTCTCCCCAGGCCCCTGCTGGACTTTGTGAGGGAAGGTGAACAGAAGATGTGCTTAGAAATGACTTTGCTTGTAGTTGCAGAACCAAGATGTTGATGTGACCACCAGCTTCACAAAGCACCATGCTGAAAAGCCTTTGTATTGCCTGCAGGGGCTGTTTCTAAACGAAGCCTGAATAGGGGCCTGATTGCACCTCTTCCCTTGATTACAGAGCAAGATTTCCTGGGGATGCTGCCTGCTGAATGACAGAGGGTCCCATTGCTCTGTAATTATCACACTTCTAACTGCAGTGGGAACAGATTTTTCTGTAGCCCCTCAGCTTTTTTTAAAGGGACAAGTTACTGCAGGATTTATCCTCCACCTGCCCCTTCGGAGCAGCGCAGTTTTGGCTGCATCTAAAAGGACTGCCTAGCCTCACTTGCAATCACCGTGTCTCCCTGCCAGCCACCCCAAACTTTGTAACACTAAGGGCTAATTTGGCATTTTGCCATGAGCCTGATTGGTACACTTAATTTGCATATGCATTTACATACATTTTGTAATCAGAAACAAATGAACATGACCATAATATTTGCTTCCACTTGCATATTCCTTGATAGATGAATATAAATTGGTTGTTGTTGAATTCACCAGCAATAAACAGCTGCAGACCCTCCCTTGGTCCTGTGCTCTGCTATTCTAGAGGACAGCAGGCAGTTCTGGGACACACTTTGGGGGGCCCAGATCTTCACTTATGAGTACAGAACTCTGGAATTGATGGTCTCCAAAGGCTGTGGAGTAAATATTGCAAGAGGCAAATCTGCTGGTTTATGCTGCTACTTATGCCCCAGCCCTGGCCATCAGGCGAAAGCTGGTAAGAACTCTGCTCATGACTTAGTTTTGCAGCAATTTGCTTTTCCCCATCTCTTTCTCTTGCTTATTCTTCCTTGCTTATTCCTCTTCTTTGCTTCTGTTGAAAATAGTAATTTTTTTCCAGTCTGGTTGTAATTTTTTGATGCATTGCCAGATGGGCACCAGAGAAAAATTATGTGTTAAGGTATTAATTAATGTTTATAAAGAGTTTTGAAACTCCAAAGTGCAGTTTAAGCACCATTTGTTAATAATAAATATTAAAACTGAGTAGAAGCTGCAGAATTTCAATTTAGATCCCACACACCCCTTCACAGAAATGGCCTAGGACTCATCTCCCCTCATTAAGTGTGGACTACCTGCAGCTCCAGACTGAGCTGGATTTGTTTTGTACCCTCTTCGTACCCAGTTTCGTACTGCTTTTAATGCAGGGGAACCACAGGGAGATTCCAGGCGTCTATATGGAGTGTGCCATTGATTCAAACAGTCTAGCTGCAATACATGCTGACAGCTATATTCTTCTTGTTTCACTCTTCTGTATTATAGATGATCATGAGGCTACAATCCTTTTCTGCTTGATTGCAGATCAGCTGCAGCCCTCAGGCAACAGACAAGTTATAGCCCTCAGTTAGGCAAAGGTTGGACGTCTCCTCTGCTGAAATGAAGCAAATTGTGTGGTTGGGTGCAAAGGAGATCGCCATTTGGTGTGAGGTGGAACTGGTGAAGAGTGAGAACAATTTGTAGGCAAGAAGGAGGTGGGACTTGGGGAAAAACAGGATGAAAATGTTACTTTATAAAAGAGTAAGCCATAGTTCACATAGGCTGTTTACAGCAGCTGTTCCGTCTTGGTTTTACATGCCTGATAATATGAGAGAGCAGTTCTTGGCTATCGCAAAGAGTAGATTTGAATGGGCTGAGTGAGCTTCTGGAGGACTAAATCTAGCTGGAGTCTGGATACCAGCTTCCTCTATCAGCCCATAGACCAGCCTGCTGGCTCCTGCTCTGTCCCAAAGTGTGCACAGCTAGGATCTAAACTGGAAATTTTTGGGTGTTACTAAATAACAATTTAAATAAAAGTCACTAATAATAATTATGAAAGTGAGCAGAGCCAGAAATTGCTCTTTCCAACTTATGGTCAGGAGATAAAAAACCTTCCTTCTGAAATAAAATTTTCCTTTGTTTTTGCCCTGAAAAAAAAAACGGGGTGGAGGGGAAGTTGATCTATTATTACTGTCCAGGCTTCTGCTGAGCTAGGCAGCCTGTTATGGAGGTCAATCAGCAGTAAATATAGCCCTAAGCAAGACAGCACATGCTGTAGCCTTGCTTTCATCCGTATTCCAGGATGGAGGTGTGCAGGTCATTTGCCATAGGGTAATTTTTGTTAAGTTCTGGGGGAAAATGGAGGGAGATAATCCTCCCAGCTACCATGAGGATGCTGTAAACGGCGCAACAAAGCTACAGGGAAAGAAGTGGAGCAGGAGCACATCTGTCCGGCAAACTCTGGCACTACTAAGAGAAGATGAGCCTCTGCACGTCGACCTCAGCACTGAGTGCTCCCGGATGCGGGAGAAGGTGGTAATCCATGTGATGAAATGGTAGAGTGGCCACCTGTCCTGGGCCAACTTCTGATTTCACTTTACCTCTTGTTCCTTTGCTGACCCACTTTGAACTTGATGGATAGCAAAGCTTCTTTCTCTCCATATAGAAAACAAGGCAACTGCTGTGTTATTGCTGTCCAGAGACAGCAGTGTGACTTTTGGGAGTGTGTGTGTGTCTCTCCCACAGTCCTTCATTGCAGACAGGCTCACTGCCATTGTAAAACTACCCTGCAGAGCAAAGCATTTGCCCTTCCTCTGTCTGTGAACAGGTCCAGGAGCTGACAGCTGGGTGCAAAACAGCCCAAGGGCTGAGAGAGGTAGATGTGGGGATGTAGGGAGGACTGTGGATGTCACAGACTACTCGAAGCAGAACTGGTTTGACACATTTGAATGTGTTTGCTCTGAAATGGGGCTGGGACCCGAGTACACTGGATTCGCATTCTGTGTTGCCAACAGTGTTGCTAGTCATGCTATTTCAGCTGTCCAGGCCCTGCCTGCATGTACACTTGCTCACTTCATTATCCTGAGAGGAGACCAAGGTATAACGTGTAAAGAAGGTGGACTGGGGCGTCAGAACTTGGATGGTCTGGTCGTAAGAGTGTTAGCACCTAAGAGACTAATTTCCATTTCCGTCACAGGCTTCCTGCATCCCCAGGGTGATTTGCTGGCAGACTAAAGGACTCAAGATTGAATCAACTGACCTTTCTTTGCAGGGTATATGTACCTGGTTACCTTCTGTGTCTCAGTTTCCATATCTGAAATATGTAGCCAGTGGGACTTCCTGTACTCTAGGTATTAAGAATCCCATATGCTTCTGTATGACAGTGATAGAGACATATGAATGTCTTAGCAGGACAGGTAAATCATGATAATTCATGAGCACCCAGTAGGATGACCTGGTTTGATTGTCAGTTTTCTAGCTAGGCTTGCAGTTAGAAATTAAGGTGTCTTTGTCTGTTAAGTGGCCAGCTTTGAGGAGTGTTCCTCATCTTTCTTTTCAGCTGAAATCTCCCAGTTTTCTGCCGCTTTGTGCAGTCACACTATGAGTACTCAGACCCTTCACAGGCTAGGCTGCAGTTGTGCTGGTAAAGAGAGAGCCCAAGCAGCAGTGTAGCCTCTTCCCTGTTGGGTGACACACAGCAGATGCTGCACTGCAGGGTGCTGATAGGAGCAATGGGAGAAGGAGAGCTTTTGACTCTTTCTTTGTATCTGTCCTGTGTGCTCCACTGACCTCCCCCAAATGCCTTCTGTCATGAACCTCAGATGCTGATCAGATGCTTTTCCTTGTGCGGTGACCCACCTCTGCCTACCTGTCTGCAACTGGCACTCTCCCTGCTGTGGCTGCTGGTTCCAGCCTCCCCCTTTCACCCTCCATGCTCGAGATTCGCCTCGACCTTGTGCTGTCAGGGAAAGCAAAGAGAGTGTAAAAGGCTACCAGAGCAGAATGGCAGAGTTTGCACTTCCTCTGTTCCTGTATGAATCATTGCATAAAAAGCAGGACAACAGAGAAGAAAGCTTGTTGGGTTGTTTTTGGGTGTTTAATTAGTCCAAAGCTGGCAAGTGTTTTGTGGTTTTAAGGCACTGAAAGAGTAGGTAAAATCTTTTTTCTTTTTCTGTTAACTCTCATCAACACAACTCTAACTGCTTATTAGATACAGCAGGTGTATTTGTAGCTGGTCTGCAGTTTGCAGTGTAGGCCAAGGAGAAAAGGGGTACTTGGCTCTCAGAATTTTGCTCTGAGGTGTGATCTTCTTCCTCTTACTCATGGAATTCAACCAGTAAAGTAACCTGGGTGAATGTAATGGACTGGGTTTGGCTCTGAGTATTTGACATAGACCTTTATCAGAAAGGAAGAAGCAGTTCACTGGTAGATGTAGAAATTTGAGCTGCAGGTTAAAACCATGCTGCAATCTCTAATGCTGCTGGCAGGTCCCAGAGTTAGCTTGGCTGCTGCATTTATTCAGAAGCCTTTCTTAGACTGTGTAGTCTCTTGGGTGGATTTTCATTTCTTCTTAATTTGTTGCCTTAGTACTTGAAAAAAATGATACTGTCTGAGTCTTCCAAGCCTCTGGTGTATCTCCACAGGCATGTGTTTGATTTTCTGGTCTTTCTTGCGGCTTCCATCCTGCCAGCTTGGCTTTCAGGGCCAGAGTGCCTCTCAGTACCTTTCTCCTCAAGGTAATACAGGAGAAATCCTTGGAGCTAAAGGCAGGTTTGTCCACTGAGGCTGGTCAGAAACCACAGTTGAGGCAGAGATGGCTAGCAGAGATGAGAGTGGCTTGTATTGTGATCTGCGAATTTCATAGCTCAGTGGCATTTGCAGCTAAATTCCTTAAGCTTCTTCCTGTGTGTGGCCAAAAATACATTGCTTATATTCCCCAAAGAATTTTTTTTTAAATGGGGAAGAAGTGTGTGGAATCATTCCTTAATAAATTGCTGTTAAAAAAAGAAGGGAAAAAAGAAAAAGGTGAGACTTGTGAAGAGGAAAGGAGATTAAATTGCTAGTCTAGGACCACCTAAGAGAAAAAGCTGGGAAGGTAGCTAGAATTTCTGTGCTTTTTCTTCTGTCTTTTGCCCTTTCCTCTGTGGCTCCTGTGAGAGCTGTCCTGGGACTCGGTGCGGTAGGAGGCAGGGGGCTGCTCAAAGGGACCACCCTGCACAATGCCTGCCAGACGCCTGGTGTAATTGGAGATCTGTGTAGGTCCTTGTTATTCACATAGCTTCAACTTTTAAGGAACATAACAGGCGATCAATGAACATAAAAAAAATATGGATTGGATATATTGCCATTGTGAAGCAGTAGCGCTGTTACATCTCTCAGGATAACCAGAGCTAGAGGTATGTTTTTATATATATATAGGTTTATATTAATTTCAAAGATGAGGCACAACTCATACAGGCATATCTAGCTGAAAATTTGCCAACTTAGGTACTGGTAGCTGTGTGATCACGGCAGCTTGGAAGGTAGTCATATGATGATAGTGGTATGGCTATAGGTTTATTATTGGGTAGAAGACCCTCTGAGAAAACATTGGATGCTGCAGAAAATGGCAAAATTTTCTTTCTTCAGAATTCCTCTAGTGGGCACTCTGCTGTTGGAGATCTGATTTTTTTTCTTAATTGAAAATAAAAAAAAAATTAGGGCTCCAATGATCAAATTGTAATTTAGGTTACTGGCTTAGCTGTCTCCTCCTAAATTTTCTATTTTCCTTCATTAGTTAAGCTGAAATGCTCAGATGTGTCTCAACTGCAGCAACGAACACATCTACAACAAATTCCCAAACCTGCTGGTTTTGAACAGATGAGAGACCTATATACCTATACACTTTATCTCTACTTCGCATCTTACACGTAAATGTGTTTGCAAGGCAGCCTGTTTTTTGACTGCCCTATCTTGTGGCATGTTCAAATGAAAGACATGTGAAGCAACATCTTGACCAGCTAAGACACATCAGAATAAGACAGCTTGGAAGTGTTTTCCTCATGAGAAATGGTGGTTTCATTCAAATCAAAATATTTAGGGAAAAATACTGATTTTGATGACAGTCTGCAGAAAAAGCAATGTATTTTTATTTTGTAGAATTTCTGGATTCTGACTTTGTTTAAAATGTAATCTATATCAATTGCGCCTATATTTCTAGCTTATTTTATAAATTTATTGACTCTGTGAAAGCGCTGCTCAGCAGTAACTAAAACATCCCTGTATCGCCAACAATGTTTCCAGCACAAATCCAAAACACAGCCCCACACTACTATGAAGAAAATTAACTCCACCCCAGCCAAACCCAGCACACTTACTGACATTATTGTCCCTAATATGGACCTACTACTGATGAGCTGCAATATATCACAAAAATGTTGAAGTGTTTTAAGGAAGGGGCATATGCTCCCACTGACTAAAAAGCTCTAATGAAAACCCGTGGACTCAACCCCACTGTGCTACAAGTGTGGGAACTGTTAGGCCCAGAAGTGCAGGCAAAAGGAGACCTAAGCATAGGTTAGACTTCACCAGAGAGGAGAACAGATTTCCAGCTCTCAGACAGCGAGCAGAACCTGGAGCACAGGTAGGGCAATGAGTCACATCGATGCCCTTGGAAACCTCCCAAGAGGGAAGAGTGGTGTGAAGTACTGTTATCATTTAAATTCATTGCAAGTTACAGATCTGTAGGTACTGCTGTTTGTCAAGAGCTCCACTAAAGGAGGGGGCCAAGGAATGACCTTGGATGGACAGGACTTGGGTGGGTTATTCCCCATTTGACTTCTCAGATATGCGAGTATCATTGAACAGTGCAGTCTCTGAACAGTGACAGTGAAGGCAGCAAGGCTGCATATATTAAAGAAGAACCAGAGCTGCTGATTTGAGAGGTTGGGATTGTCAGCAGTTTGGTCTTCAGCTTTTTAGTGTGTTGGATTGAACCTAAGTAGTTTGCAATGTAGCTGGACCTGAGGACTGGGCAGTGGGCATTCCTAAAGAAGAGCATAACAAATGCCTCTCTGTGCAAGAAATGTTCTCTGAAATGCAGCCAGTCAAAGCTGAGATTTGGGCTGGATGAGCAAGGCTCTGCCTATGAAAATTGCTTGGGAACTGCATTAGTATGGCATGACAGCCATTCTTGAGCTCTGGGATGTTTTCCCTGTCACTGCCGCTGCCAGTGTGGTGACTCCCAGTTTGCCTGAGGCAAAAGATAGCTAAACCAAAGTACTAAGTAACAGATCCTCTATCTCGGGAGAACAATTGGCTGCGATTTCAGACCTCATTTGTCAATGGTGTTTAATTATAGCCCTGCTACCACTTACAGTGGAGGTCACTGCTCTGTTGTAGGTCTATTTAATGCTCCCTCTGGCCTTAAAAATCTATGAATCTATATCCCACTATTTTGGGGCATCTGTAAAAGTCTCCACAGGTTTTCTTCCAGAGCTGAAATTGCTTAAGTTTCCTCTTGGTTACTTGACAAAATGTTGCTGTTGGAAAACTGACTAAAACAATTCAAGCCACTTTTCAGGTCTGTGAGTGAAATAAAATGTAGGTTTCATCTGTTTGAGTTTCTAGCCTTACACTAGCCCACTTGTTTTCTCCTTGTGAACGGCTGGCTGACTGTGCGGCAATGTGGGCACATGAACTACCTGAACTTGCAGATACAGTGTCATTAATGAGCTGTTCTGTAGAAAATACATGAAATGTACAGATCATTGTATAAAATATTTTCTTGAACATCTGGTCACATAAATAGTATTCAACTTAAAATTAACCTCATACATCAAATGTTCTTTAGTCAGGCAAAGCCTTCATTCATACTGATGAAAGCTGTGCTTAACTAAGAACTAAATCCAAATCTATTTAGATTTGTTGATCTTGTCAGTTTAAAAAAATACTACTTTTAAGTCCCATTTTGAAAAGTGATTCAGGCACCTTGGAGCCTTGTGACTGGTTTGGGTTTCTAAATAGTAAATTTGATCATTTTACCTTTGTATTGTATTTATTTCCATCCTTTTTCACCTCTAAAGATTTGGCCCAAAGAGCACATTTCTGTTTGAGATTCTTTCCTTGCCTGTGTTTACCTTTAATAATTTTAATGATCTGATACTGAACTAAACGCAAGGCCATTCAAATGCTCTTTTTTTAAAACTGAAGAAGGAAAATTAATTGCAAAAATCCTGCTTTAATGTGATGTTAAAGTTGTGAATTTCAGAATTAAGTGGTAGTACCTGCTACAATCAAAATGCCACATCATCCATTCAAATGTGCTTTAGGCATCCTGCATTTGAATTGTGTGCAAGGCAGGAAAATAAAAGAGCTAAAACGCTGTCAGGTTAATAATAAATTGTGCATACATGTGGCACATTTCATCAGAGTATTCCTAAGCATCTCACAACTACTGATAAATCAGTCAGCCTTCACATCACTCTACCACACAGTGAAATGCATGTTATCTCCATTTTACTGATGGCAAAACTGAGAGGCAAGCAGAATGTGAATTATTGAAGCGTATCGAGTCAGAAGCTGCCTGAGGTGGGATTGGAAGCCAGAACGCTAAATCCTAAGTATTAAACAATGTAGTAGTTTACCTAGTTTTATCCAAGTGTGCCAGAAAAGCCGCAAAAATACTGTGGTTTACATTGAATGTGAAGCTGAAAATGGGGCTTTGGATTTTAGAGATTCTTGTAAAGTTTCAGCTGATTGAAATGCAAAGAAAGATCTCTTTTAATTCTTTCTGGTGGGATGGATTGTCCATATCAAAGAAGGTCTGCCCTTTGTGGCTGTTGTTGCATAATTTTGTCAGCTGAAACCATCTTGAAGCAGCTTGTTCCCTACCTCTTGCCAGTGTGTGCTGCGCTATTTGGGCTATGCTTATGGATTCCTCTGTTTAGTGTTGGTTTGTAGTCAGTAATGAGGAAAAATAGATTTGTTGCAATAAAAGTTTTAGCTGGTTTTACCCGTCTGTGGTTACGTGCTCTTCAATATAACTTTTCAAAACAGGGAAGAGAAGATCCAGTTCCTTTAACTGTTTCCAGTAGAGAGAGGTTTATGATTTCACCAAAAATACCAAAATGAAACACTAATTCCAAGTCTTTGAATGCTTTACTGAACATCCCCTTGGATGGAAGGTGTCAGGAGAAAGTGTAATGGGGTCTTACATTTCCCCTCCTCTCTGCATTTCTGCAAACTAGCCAAGGTGATGCTCTCATCTAACCTTCTCTTCCTGCCTAGTGTTCATTGTCAATATAAGCAGTGCATTTTGCTGGTAACTTTGCTCCAGAGTGGAGTGACTCCAATGAACCACTGAAGGCCAGGACCCTTATGTGCTGGGCTTCCAGCTGAGAGATAGATCTGACTTCATAGAAGGTTGTTCATGTGTGATGGGGACAGAAGAGTTTTTGATTGGACTTTTTTGTTTTGTTTGGTTATTTTGAGAGAAGATCACATGGAAAAATGAATTCCTGAAAAGTCCTGGGCTTTTTATCTTTGCTTTCTTTGAGCAGCTTAAAAAGAACATTTTAGAAGAGTTCTTTCTTCTGTGTCTGTTGCCCAAAAGTCTCTTCTTTAGACACTGAAAATGGTTCCAGTATGTCCCATTTCTAGTGTTACCCTGGAAAACAAAGTTGCCTGGCAAACAACAGGCACCCAAGTGAGCAGAAACTTCTGCATGGAATGAAGATGGTGGCAGATGGGACATGATGACCTTGTGCTTATTCTGGAAACAATAACATAATGAGAAGACCTGAGTTAGAAGCTCTTTACCCAAAAGTGCTTATTTTCTGTGTAATCATGACATACTGCATTTAACTATACTGTCCTCCAACAGATACTCTGCTTTACTGCATAGCACACAGAAGTGTGAGTAGGATGCCTCTGCTCAGGGGTAACTAACAGTTCTGACCTGGTATTTATTATANAACTAGGTAGTGGAACATGGCTAACACACTCAAGTTGAACTGATTTCTGAGAAAATCCTCATCTCTGTTATCTCCTAAACCATTTGGTATGAAATTGCTTCTGTCTGTCTGAACTGACTCCTCCTGACCCCTCTGGAATTCAAAGCACTGCTAGCTTTAAGTGCTCTATATTTTCCAGGGTTAATCGTTATATGGGATGGACACAACAGGCATCTCTTCTGTGTGTGGGAATCTCTGAAAGGAGCAGATGCCCCATTGTCATTCTCCACAAGAATGTGTAAATTCCAAGACATGAGGTAAAAGCT